>BMAO01011318.1:0-61321 GCA_019973975.1 Trichonephila clavata
ATTTTTTAAATGTCTATTTGAACAAGGAATGATGTGAACATCTTAGACTCAAGGAAATTAACAACTCATCAATCACCATTAGCAAGTAATTAATGCAATACAGAGGTAGACATTTATCAATAAAAAAAAGTCTAATCTAGAGACTGGTTATTTTTTCACCACCAAACATGTACAATATACAAGTAAAAATTGGTATGTTTTATTAAGTTTTAAATTAAATGTGAATAATTATTTTCAAAGTTTTCAAAATGTGTTACATAAGTTAAGAAATATCAAATTAACAAAAAATGTAGTATTCTACTAACTTTTCAAGAAGTTTTAAGCAGCAAAAAAAAAAAAAAAGCAAACATATCATTAACAAATAAAAAATTGTCCCACAAGAGACCATACATCTAAAAGATAAATTGTGAAAAATATTACAAAATGCTGGAATACAAAATATTTTTAAGTCATATATCTATTCTTAAAAAGAATTACATAAAAATATTTCTTTGATAAAAGCAGCCACAAAGTCAATTAAAGAATCAATGGCGATATTATTTTTAAAAAGTAAATAAAATTATATGAAAGAAATAAGATAAAATGTAGTTAACTGAACAATATAAGACTTCACTTGACAAACATTAAAATATTTAAAAATAATTATTTTTGATAAGTATTCACTAAAAATCAAAGTCAGCCTTTCCAAATTTTTGCATTTTAATTTTGAAAAGAGAATACAGGTAAGCCTCCTACAACGCGGTAGATACGTCTTCAAAAAAACTGCTTATAAGAAATTGCGTTGTAGAAGAAACCACGTAAAGCAAATCACAAGTGACGTGTAGATATTAACAGAAAAAGTGAATTGCAAAATGCGTAGTTTCGCCGATTGATTTTTTTCGATAATTCGAGCAGTCAAGGGTTGCCAGTGTTGAAAGAAATCTACAGTGATGCCCTTTATGTAATTTTTTATTTGAAGCGTAATAGAATATGTAACAACAAATGCGTTGTAGGAAAATTTAAAACTGTGTTATGGAAAAAAATACTCAATATCTGGAACGCGTTGCAACGAAATCGCGTTGCACAAGTATCGTGTTTAAAGGAGGCTTACCTGTATCTTATAATACAATACATAAAAGTTTTAATTACTTACAAAAAGCATACAATCAGAAGTTATTTTTCAATTTTACAATAAACGTTTCATGTATTTTTGTAGCATTAACACTATGAAGCAAATATTATAATCATATTTAAAAATTTTAATTAATTTTAATAATCTAAATTAAACATTTAAGGAAAAAAATAATTTATTTAAATATACCCTCTAAAACACCAACGTTTAAAATTAATCTGAAGGAATTAATTTGTTACACATGATCTATAACTCCAACTCTATGTGAATTCTGATATCTTAATACAAATTAGAAAAACATATAGTAATAAAGAAAGTATTTCCCTCTCCAAACTTTAAAGCATGTATTCCTAGATTACTGATAATGAAAATATTACATGTTTATATAACACATATTTCATATTTAACAACAAAAAAATCCCAAACATAAATTCAATTAAAAATTGATACAATTCTAAAAGCTAATTTTTTAATTTTCCACTCCACTATGCAATGAATGGCACTGTTAGTCTTGCATTAGATGCTAAGAGTTAAAATATTTTTATTAAAAACTATACAAAAGGTCTTCATAACAAAAAATAGAATACATAATAAAAGTAATATTTATAATCATCACATTAAACAAAGCAATAATTTATAATGAAAAGTATTAAAACAAATACATTAGAAAGCCCAAATTTTTCACAGGTATGTAGTGTTTTTGAAAATGTACAATGAATAAGTATTACACAAAATTTATGGAAGAAAAGCTGCAAAAACAATAACATTAAAACAATTTTGAGAATAAATGCCAAAACTTAAGTACTGTACTTAAATTATTTTAAAATGTGGGGGATATATTAGCATAAGCAAGGTGCAAATTCATTTTTAAATTTCTAACAAAAACATCTATTCAAAATTTGATATGAATTTTAGCACCATTTTTGTTTGTACCTTGATATGTTTTATTTTGGGGGAAAAAAATCACAAAATGCTTCAAGGTATATTTCTTCAACCTAATGATCAAAATAAAAATTTTACAAATAAAAATTCTATAATTTTTAAGCATTGAAGTATTAATAACATTCAAAGTGCATAACAATAAAATAATTTCCCCAAAATAAATAAAGCTAAATGTTTCATCTGCGATATACAGAAGAAGAAAAAAAAGAGAGAGAACAATGTATCTAAAACGTAATCTAAACTTAACATTTCAACGCAAAACCAATAGCAAAACACCGGCAGTGAACTGAATGAAAGGGAAAAAAAAGCATAGCAATGTAATTAAGTAAAAGTACTTATTTTGAGTCAATTAAAAACTCATCTCCATCTCTAATTTGATAACTGTACAGTTTCCTGTTGTTATATCTGAGTTCATCAGGACCGCAAAATTCTTTCATATCTGATCAATATAAAAAAGTCTCATTTTTGCAGGTCTTAGTCCAAATTTGTCACTAAGTGTAGCTTTAAGCTCTTGGACTGACTGTTGAAGATTCACAGTTAAAGTTGATTGTTCTTCACAAAAGTGAACAAAAACTTTGTGCAGTTTTTTTAGGAGAAAGATCAACATCCACTAAAGGATCAAGCTTTCCATGAATTGCTTCCAGTTCATAAAATCTGTTAATTAAACACATTTAAAGCCACCTACATAACTAATAATCATATAATGTTTAAAAATATTTTCACATAAAAATATATAATATTTAATTCTTACAAAATCACAATTATAAAACTCTTTGCACATTTTAAAATATCAAATAAATTTTCACATTCTACAAAATTCCATTTATAAAAAATTAAATGATTCAAAGTAATATATATAAAAATTGATGGATCTGATTTTTTTTAAAAAATCCGAAACATGAAACAATTTCAAAATTCCAAGCTGGATTTTAAAATTTTTTTCCATTTTTAACAATAACATTAACATCTGATTTCAGATTAACTAATTTATAAAATAGTAACACCTAGTAACTAAATTCTTCTTATTTTAAACAAATAAATAACCATTTCATATTGATAAACTCAGTATAAAAAAATTTATAGTGAACAAATTAATATTAAAAACAGTTATAATATTTTATGTTAGAATGACTTTATTGATATTTCAAAAATGAACTCAAAGCACTAATCTCAATATCATATTGATTTTTTAAAAAGCTATATCAATCAATGAAATAAACACATGAAAAAATACCTTTTAGGTCGTTCATCTTCTGATAAAAAGAAGCGTATAAAAGCTCTTTCTGCATCTTCTCTTTCTTTTTGAAGTATGGCACTACCATTCAAACGAATCACAGATGGAAGATAAGCAATAAGATGTTGACGTCTCTCTAATTCACTGAGAGCCTACAAAAAACATGATATAAAATTATTCATGATATAAATTATAATATGGTGGAAATATAGATGAATCAACTTTTAATTTAATGCTCATAAAACATTAGATAAAAGACATTTTTTAAAAAAAATTTCTTGCTGTTCAATAAAGGTGTATTACACATCCATTAAAATGTCTCATTAATACTTGCTTTTTTTAAATGGCATTTTTGTGGTGCCAGAAACACAAAACTGAATAGATAAGCAATAAGTTTGAGTATTCTTTATAGAGGAAAACAAATTTGTCTGGTAAGAAAATGCATACAAAATGTCTACTGGAGGTTTTTTCAATCAAACATTCAACCCTTCATTTCAGTTCAACCCTTTGCATTTTTCTCTTGTCCATGTAAAATTTATAATGTTAATGAACATTTAAATACCATTATTTATAATTCTGTTCAATTCAGAATTTAGAATGCTTGTTTTTTCTAGATATTAAAAATTAAGTAATTTTTTTGTATTGAAAATATGCTTAACTCTGGATTATGTTGCTGATGACTTTGTTATTGTCAAACACTGGTGCAAGCATTTTTCGTATTCAATAAAATTTTCATATTGTTTTCTGGTCTTTTGTTTATATTTCAGTTTTACATTCTTAAATTGTAATAAGTAGTAATGTTTGCTTGTATATCAATGTTCTATTTTTTTAATCACAATGTTTCATCAATGACAGCAATAATTTAATAACATGGCTATGGTACAAATGTGGTGTTTCTTTTGCCATACAAGAGAAGTGATATTTTAAGAGCCCTATTGACGGAGAGCCATGATGTAATTCACATGGAAAGTACTACTGAAAGACTTCTTGCTGCCTACTATATGTAGTTTAAAAGGTTATAACTGTGTTATCTTATGAACAGAGATCAGTAACAAGAGAAAGAGTTAAAATCCCATGTGAAGAAACAATCACCAAAGAAAGAAAAAATTTCAAGTTCAGAAAAATCATGCCAATTCCATGATTTATCTTAGAATCAGGAAAGATTATGTTTGTTTTTTGATAACAATGATGCAACCCTAAATTGGAAGAGAATTCACAGCTCAATACTTATGTACACATTATTGAATTGTTAGAATAATTCTTCAGTTGTAAAATATTAAAAGAAAATTACGTCAGACTTTCTGGTGCTCGGTGTCATCACACAACTGAAGAATGCAAGACATCTTGAAGATCTGCATTAACCCTTCCAATAAATCAGTTACTTTCCTAAAAGTTTCCAAAATATTATACATGTGTATCATTGCAATAATTGCGACTTCAACTTTGATTAAATGTTACTTAAACTCCTTGCTGAGGAAAGCTGAATCAAACAATATAAACATGATTTAGATGTAATTGATACTAGTCATATTGCTCTTAAAGAAAAGTTTATAGACCTAAATCTAAATCTGTAAATTCTAAGAAATCTAAGAGTAACAAGACTAAGGAGTAAAAGAACTTTGTTTTAAATATTTTTTTTAAAAAAATACCCTATATTTTAAGTTATAAAGAGATATTTAAATGTAATAAATTTCATTGATAGTTTTATAACTAATCATGAAGTGAATGTTGATTTTGATGCAACAGTTTTAACACATTTCTGTAAAAATAAAAAAAAATTTAAAACATGCAAACCAGTCAATGTTCACTTGATTGACTGTTTATTTACATCACACTTCAATACAACACAAAGGCTCTATTGGTGAAAGATCTCATAATTTTGAACCTTGGTCAAGTGAGAAGGACGATGCCTAAGCTGGTACCCTTCTTCAAATTTCTACAATGTGCTAATGTGATGATTTTGTGCCTCGGCAGATTTAATGTTTTCAGCCTCTCCATGCACTTGTCTTTAATGGCACCAAGACTATTCTGACTTTTCACATCTCCCAAGGTAATTCAATCACTGGTACCTACTATTGTAAGGAGGTTCTCATTCTTCACATATATCTTTTTACCTTTCTTTATTTTGTTTATAAAAGTACTATATATCCTCAATTCTTTTTCATGGACAACAATTCTACCCCTCATTAGACAGTGGCTGTAGATGAGCTCTTGGAGTGAAGATATTCAATGCATGGATTACCCAACAATAAACCAGGGCCTAAATTCAGACACATGTGGGATTATCTAAGGAATTGCTAGGTAACATGTCACCAACCTCAAAGATTTCAGAATGAGGTTGGTACTACAGAAGAAATGGCAGCAATGCCTCAACAGTTAGTTGTTAATTTTGACCCAGCAAAAACAGATGATATAAATCTTGCACAACAAACAGGAGTGATCATATCCTCTACTAACTGCAGATATTTTTTGTCTGGCACCAATCAGGTGAATGTTTTGACTATTCGTCCAATTGTATTCAAAGCTAGTTTTTCAAAAAGAAAATAATTCTTTATCCTTTAATTTTCTTTTCAAGAAGTTTTTGTTTATTTTTCACACATTTTTACATGTTTGGGATCTAACAGTAATATTTGTGTAATTTGAAACACTTTTACATAATGTTGCATAAGATAAAGCATCTGATCCTCGATTTTTGCACAACAGTATGTGTCGCATTTAAAAAAATATTGAACATGTTTTACATGCATATTAATAATAACTTTGTGATAAAATGTTTATGAAAGGAAATAATACACACCAAATAAAAACAATTATGAAGCTTTATCAATATGGGTTTAAAATTAATTATTCGGTGAACATAATAAATGTCATGTTGTATACTTTCATTATGATTTCAAATTTTGCCATATCAAACAATAACAATAAGCTCCATACCCCCTTAATTAACTTTTTTGAATAAAACATTTTATAACACCATTGTGCATTTTTTTAAATAATTTTACATAATTTCTAGATAACAAATCCTTTAATTTATTCATTTATTTTTAACATTCATATTTTTTAATCTGTAACGATGGAAACTGAGTGTGACAATTGTTGGTTCAATTTCCATTTTAGTAATCTATCTGTCAATTACTTTTCTTACTATAAAAAATATTTGCAAAATTTTCTGGAAAATGTAAAATATGGCTTCAAAAAGTTACATCAAAAGTAATTTTAAAAAACCTAGAGTAAAAAAAGAATAAATTATTAACACAAATATTTAATACCTTATTTTGGATATTTATTTTAAAACCATCTTTAAAAAGGGTGAAAATTTTAAAATATCAATTTCCAGGCAAGGTAAAAAAAAAAACAGTGATAATCATAACCAACATGCCCAACTGGAAACCATAAATTTTGAGATTCAAATAAATTTTGGAAGCTACAATAAATTATTTGAATTAAAACTTGAAAATTTTTTAATATTGTCACATGCTTTATTATCAAGAATTCCAGAGAGAAAAAATAAGTTGTTTTTTAACTGAAAAAAAAAACATCCAAAATATAAAATTACCTTCTCAATATTTTTATTTGTAAATTATCTACCTTTGCTCTTATCAAAAACTTAAGAGAACAATTTTGCATACACAAACACAATTGAATACACACAGACAAAGTACAGATTTTTAATATTCCTGAAATTGAATAGTTTTTTTTTTTAACTATACACAATTAGAAACATCATGATTGTGGAAGTTAAATTTTTAATAAACAATATGACACAACTGTCTTATGATATATAAAAAATTTAACGACTAGTTGACACATACTTAGATCAGATATCAAAGATGATAAAAAGACAACAGAAAGAACACTGGTTTATAAAGTTCTTAAATAAAATATTAAGAAAAAATAATTTTGCAAAAAAATTTTTACATTTTTGTGGTAGCTCTGAAAAACAAATACATATTTTCTTAACAATATATATAATTTTAGAGCAAATAATTTTCTATTTTAAATACATTAACGTCATGAAAATTAAATTCTTAAAAATGGAGCACTTTTATATTTGTAATAATTATTTGAAACATTTTTTTCCCCTTGATGATTAAGAAAATGTTTTAAAAATGCCATCCTTAATTTTCTAAAACTTATCCTGTAATCTTTTTTAAAATGAGAAAAGAAAGAAAAATATCATTAACCAACAATCAGGTTAAAATTTGTACTTTATTTAAAGATTTATTATTTTTTGAAAAACTTTCATGGTAGCAAAATAAAGTAACATTTTCTGTTAGACACTAAAAATTTAATAAATTAATAAAAACAATTTAATAAAAGTTGTGTGCACATAGTTTTAGAATATCTAAACTGCTCCACTCATTTAACTCATTTTCAATAGAATACATAATTTTAATTTTTCTCCTAGATTTTTAGAAATTAATTTTTTAAAAAAACAGTGAAGGAAAATACTTACATCTAACACAGGGATGCCTTGCAGCCTAATATCTTCAAGCTTTTTAAAATGATTTAATCTATCAATATCTTTCCAATCATTCAAAAGCATATAATTGAAATTAATAGTTTGCAGATTAGGAAAAATGTGTTCCCACAATGATGGCTCAGGTATAGATGCAATATGAGTGTTAGCCATTATTAGCGACTCCAAATTAGGAAAAGTTTTTCCAATTACAATAAGATCATTCCAAGATGAAAGAGGATTTCCACAAATGTACAGCTGCTTTAAATTTTTGTATTGCTTATTGGATGGAAGATCAACAAAGGAATAGTCATTTAGACTCAAATGCAATTCTTGAAGTCTATATGGAAGAAAAAATTGTATAAATTAGCTAATAAAATAGCCAGCAGCAAAAGGACATACTTATTTCTACTTAAAAAGCTAATAGAAAAAATATAATTAAAAAAAATTCCCAAATATTCACTTAACAAAATTTCTACAGCATGCATGGTATATATATATATATGTATACACACACACACACTAAAAACTAAACTCAGTGGTACAAAAGCCCATGAAGGCCAAGGCTACACAGTATACATGAGCATTGGACGCTGAGATGTCCCAACCAGGTGGTCAGTCTGAAACGAAACCCCCAGTGTTTAGTCCCCAAGCATGCTTGGTACTCATTTATTAACCCACTGAAGGGATGAAATGCTGAGTTGACCTTGCCCAGTCCGAGGATTATATATATATAAACCTTAGCTTTTAATCGTTATGTATCTTAAGAAGACTGAAAAATCTCCATATTAGTACAAAGTATACCCTCCTTTAACAGAAATGACCTCTTGAACACGTTTTGACATTGACTTCACTAGTGTAGAGCACATATTCTTGACTTTATCATCAAGGAACACTTGTTCTGTTGTTGTGCAAATCATCTTAGCTAAACAATTCTTGAGAATATGCCGTTAGTTCTCAATAAGATTTAGGTCTGGTGAATTACCAAGGCTAATCAAGAACTTGTATTTTATTTTCCTGCATAAAAGTCTGGACTAATTTCCAATTGTGTCAAATAGCCAAGTCATGATGATATGTTTGGTCAAATTTTTCAATGAATTGAACAATATTACTGTATAATATTTCAACATATTTGATAGAATTCATCATGCCTTTAAGAGGAATTATGCTTCAAATGCCATTTGTTGTGAAAAAAAACAAAAATCTCTCTTTTGAAGGGTGTTTTGCAGTCTGTTGTTGGAAATGATCTGGTAGCAGCGTTTCACTCTCACTTCATCCTATTGTACTTGATTTATATTCCTGCATAAATAAATGTGTTTCATCAATGAAAATTACCTTCTTCCATTTATTAATAGTCCAAGATCAGTATTTTTTTGTACTTGATTTGTATTCCTGCATAAATAAATGTGTTTCATCAATGAAAATTTTCTTCCAAATGTTAATAGTCCAAGATCAGTATTTTTTGGCCCAGCTAAACATTTTTCCATCATTTTCTGTTTAAAATTGTTTTTTCTTCTGACTTGTTGCCTTATGACATTCCAGAAGCTTTTTGTGTACAATCGAGGTACTCACTTCAACAATCATAATCTAATAAATCCTTTTGAAGGTCTGTGTTTTCGTTCTTGGATTTATTTTATTTCTTATTAGAATTTTATCCATTCTTGGATTAGTTTTCCACTTGCGCCCACATTTTCCTATTGTTTTTAGAGAGGATGTTCCAAAATCTTGATTTGCCAACACAAACTGCTGTAACTATATCTCTCACATTCATAAAAGTGTATTCATTAAGGCCGATTATTTTAGAACGCTTCCTCGGAGCAAACAAAGTAACACATGTACACAGAATATAAAATTATAACCACCTGCTGGCGCACTTAAATGCTCACAGCTGAACTACTGAAACACTAAAACCTGTCAAATGAGTAAATTATGGGTCAAAGTCAATCTGTCCCACTACAACTAGGCAAATATAATCGATTTGAGACAGTTCTGGACATCACTGGCAATCACATATCAACTCAGAGAAGAAAAACATATTTGTCCCAATTAATTCAAAGAGAATAGTATATATATATATACAACAATGGTTTGTATATATGGGAAATTTTTATTGTATATGTTTAAAAAATGTTACTTATATTTAATTACCGTTCATAATTCATCAGTAAATAAAAAGTTATACACCTTGTGTAAACAATAAAAACCAAATCTATAGCAGTACATAATACATTAGTTTAAATTTTCAGTTAATATGAATTTTAAATGTTCCAATCACTTTAAGTGCCAGCCAATATGTAAATGAAATCAAAGCAATGTCTATTAATAATGTTACATTACTTATCAGAGGTATTTTTAAAAATAAAAAAAAACTGACCATAATAAAATTTGAAATAAAAATTTAGATTTCTTAAATATATATATATACTGAAACCAATAATTTTTATAAATTAATATTTATCATTGCTAAAATTTTAAAGTAAAAGCATCTGCTAGAAATTTCTTTAACTAAAAGCAAATACACTGAAGAGCCAAAACATTATGAAAAACCACTCAATGACACATTAAGCCACTGCTAAACAGCTGCAATTCGCAAGGCATGGATGTCACAAGCTTTTTTTAGATGACTGGAGACAGGTGGTTCCAAATGTTGAAGCAGTGGTTATTTTCTAACATGGTGAGGTTGTTGTTTTTTTATCTTTAAGCTGCCTTTCTATGAAAGCACTAATGTGCTCCTTCAGTTTAAGATTCGGCGAGTTAAATGACCAGGACATTTATTGGAATTCATCATTATGCCTCTTGACAGGGCTGGCTCTATCAGTTTTACCGCCCCTGACAAAAATGAAAAATGCCGCTCCTCTTCACAACGTAAAAAAATATTATTAAAAAATATATAAACTGTTCATAAGTACATGCCTATAAAACTTGAATAGTTCTTGCAAAGAAAAAGACAGCATAACAGTATATGTATAAATATTAATTAAAAATTAAAACACAAAACTAAAACAAATAAAAAATTAGAAGTGTTTTTTTCTGACTTTTAACTCTCAAAAATTTCTGATCCAAGTCTTTCAAATCAATTTGCTCAGCTATTTCATGTTCGATAGCCAATGTAGCTAAACCATTTAATCTGTCTTGAAGAGTTGTGGACCGTAAGAAATTTTTAATTAATTTTAATTTTTAGAAACCCTTCTCTCCGCTTGCTACACTTATTGGCAAAGAAAGTAAAATTCTTAATGCAATGGCAAGATTTGGAGCAAATTCTAAAACTGAAATAAATTTTTAAACTTCTATTGGGCTTTCTTTTTTGCCTAATAAAGCTGAAACTGACATTATTTATCTCATCTGCTAGTTCAAGCGCGTTTATATCAACTGATTCTCCATCTGTCAACATCACTTCTAAATTTTTACAATTTTTAATTATTAAATTTTTAGGGTTATCTTTTAAATCATATATATTGCATAAAAATTGAAAACAATTACTAATGGGAACTCATTAAATGAAATCTGCATTCCAAGGCATTAATTGCTTGGTCACAATTGTAAAAAAATTCAATTCTATCTTAAATTTTAATTTAGGATCTTCCGCCGGATCATCTCGCGTTTCGTAATCAAAATTAACATTTTTGTGGCGAACTCTGTGACATGGCTGCGTCACCTCAGTATTAGCAGGGATATCAATCTCGCCGGTCAATTCTTTTGCATCACAGAGCATTTCATCAAAAGCCACATTCGATCGAAGATCTTTAAAAAAAATTTTACAATTTCTCAAGAGTTTCATAAGAGATGTTAGATCATAATCTTTTGTTTGCAATAGCTTGCTTATCGGATTTATGCAATTTAAGATTTTATACCAAATAGTGATGGAGCATAGGAACTTGAATTGTTTAATAGAATTTAATAATCCAGAGGTCTCATCTCTTATAGTGTTTTCAATTTCAGCATTATTATAAACGCTAAATAGAGCATCATAGATACTTCCTAATTGATACCTTAAGGGTTTAATAGCCTCTATTCGGCTGTCCCACCGAGTTGCACTTAATGGTTTCAAAGTTATGCCTTTTATATATTTTAATAATATGGCCCAACGAAAAGTTGATGATGAAAACAATAAATAAATTTTTTGAACTATATTTAAAAAATTACAGGCTTCTAAGGATGCCTTTGCCATGTCATTAATGACCAAATTTAGAGAGTGGCTACTACATGGTACGTAAATTGTTCGTGGATTTAACGTCCTAATTCTACATTGTATCCCTGATTTCTCACCTCTCATGTTGGCTCCATTATCGTAGGCCTGCCCCGTCATATCTAGCAAATTTAGCCCCAATTTTTTAAGTTTACCAACTATTAAACTTGAAAGTTCTTTTCCGATCAATCTTCCAACTGGAAGGAAAACTGAAAAAACTCTCCTTAATTTTAACGGTAACTTCATTAGAATTAAATTTTTCAATCCATACATATCTTACCAAAAATGTCATTTGCTCGATCTTACTGGTATCAGGGATGCAATCTAAAATTATCGAATATTTAGCTTGTTTAATTTTGCGAACAATTTGTAGTTTAAAGTTCTCATGTAAAAGAGAAATTATCTTGTTCTGAATATTTTTCCCTAGATAATGTACTTTTTCTAGGGCCTTGTAATTCAGTAAACTTCCAGCTTGTATTTTAATGTGGGCTTGTTTTTCGAGTTGCTTTCTTTTGTATTGCGCACTACATAGTTTTTTGCGCCCTCCCTCAGACATTCTAAAATTTAAAAAAAATATATATATTTAAATTAATTGGGGGAAGTATAAAGATAATTGATAAAGTGTTTTGCTTTTTTTCATACAAAAATTTTTAATTCATCAAAAATTGACCCATTTGAATTAAAAATTGATGTGTTCGAGATTTTCTAAAATCTTACCGTAAATTTAAAACACAGGAAAAAAAAAGCCCTTATTTTACTTTCGTTTGAGCACTATATTTATTTATGTTTAACATATATATAATTGATAACTATATAGTAGGATATTCTAATAAAGAATATTTTTCAGTATTAAAATTAGGAAATCATATTTTCAACAAATCCTTATACACATCTGTACATAGCACGCGCTAAATATCGAATGAATTTACATAATTTTTAATCCAAGAAAAATGTTCTACTTATACAATTCCCACAGAAAAAAATACACTTTCCATTAATCTTATTAATATAACACTAGAAAATAATAATTTTTATAATCACTAAAATTAACACTAATAAAAATACTCAAGAAATAGACTACAATATTTAAAATAATAATAATACATTATATTTCAACAAACAAAGCAACTGAACCACAATTTTTTTTTTAATTCTGGGAACAGTAATGAAGGTTGTGCAATGTCTCATTCCGGAAATGGAAGCCCTGTTATGAAATAAATTTTGCGTCAACAATATTATTTCGATTTAATCTAAAAATAAAATTTTTAAATCCATATATCTTAACTATAACAATGGATACGCATATAACAAAATAATTTCATTGAAATCAGAATAACCTAGTTTTTTTTAACTCAGTAGTCCTTTCAATTATAATCATTACTCATTATTTAAGTTAATTTATTTATAATACAATTTATATATATATAAACATTAATACAAAAGCTTATTAAATTTAATTTATTATTAGATTGGAGCGCCAATTATACAATGTTTCACTTTTTCCCCCACTGTGTTCCTTTCCTTTATTAAGTTATATTGATTTATTAGGCCAACACTACGATTGATTTACATAAAGAGAAACGCAAGCTTGTCTTTGAAATCCTAAAACTTTATAAAAAAAAGAATATTTTTATTTATTTCTCACCTTCTATCTTATCTTTGAAACTTTTCTCGGTGTCACTTAAATAGAATGTCCCTTAATAGAAAGGAAAATACACGAGATCCATATTCAAAGAGACCGGTACCAACATTAATTGCGCCTCATTCGGAGATGTACCTCACAGAAAGTAATACTGTATTTGTATATTATTTTAAGTCTTAAACAAATACAAAATAATTCAAAATAAAAAACATAATTACCTGTTGCTATTTAAAAAGCTAAATCTAAAAGATTGAGTTGAGCTAATTTCTTCGACAGAGAATCTGTTGATGGTAGGGATTGCAAAAGAGCTTGTTTTAACTTCAAATAACTACTCAAGAGTAAAATAAAACATCCCTTGTAGCTCGCTATCTTCCAAAAACTTTTATATTACCTCAGACTCCCTTCGGTTAGCTGACGCCAGACATTTTATGGGTGTCCGAAATGTCCGTTGTGTCCACAGTCCGAGATGGGGAGAAGGTTACAGGAGATGGTATAAACATAGATTTCATGATTTAACATATATCGCGGCCTCGAACCCTTCAAGGTTCAACATAAAAGAAAACTGACATTTAACGTACACAGTAGAAAATGAGAAACATTAAATGAAATACCAGAATTACAATACTAAATACAAATATATAACTGGAAATCGCAAAAAAATTAAATCAAATACATATTTAACTGTAAATTCTGTCAGTAAGCCAGTCAAATATTTAAATGTGCTTGTAAATACGAGTTTTTTTCCCCCCAAGAGATATTTATAAATTTGAAAGGTAAACAATGACTCTCTTTTTAGCTGACATAACTTTAATTGTATATAAAAGCAGAATTTTTTGAAGAACTTGCCGAACTCTGCTCTAAGCAAAATATACTGTTTTGTGCACATTTGTCACCTTAACGTAGTAATTAGGGTTTCTAATTTCCCGATGTTTTTCATTCCAGAAAATACATCAAAATTTCAAAAAATTTAAAAACAAGCTATTTTTAATTAATATCAATAATTATTATATAAAATAAGAAAAATGCCCTTTTTTTTTCTTTTTTTCAATTTTTGATTCAGCTTCGACTTATACGTTTTCAGATTTTTAAACATTTGTATTTGTATTAAAAATTAAAAATGTCATGTTTTTTCATAAAACTGAAAATGGTTTAAAATAATAAATAGTGTATCAAATATATTTTCTCATCCATGTTCCCTGCAAAATTTGTATAATTTTGTGAGGCAGACAGAATTTTTAAAATCTCTACCTTAATACTCCAATGAAATCTCCCAAATATTTTGATAAATAATTTTCAAATTTATTTAGTAACAAAATCTGTAGAAAGAAGTATTTCGAAGGAATAAATAATTATTTTGAAGGAAAAAATTATTACTAATTCAAATACAAAAGGATTTGCTTAGTTTATAATAAATAAATATGTCACACTATCTTTATTTTGCAGATGTTGTTACCACCTTGATTTTTTATTACCAACTTTATAATATACACAGAGGAAAAATCTTTCCCCAAAATAAAAGTTATAATTTTTTTAATGAAATTGTAATCTCTTTTAGGATTTAAGGCAAAAATTGTTAACGACATAAAAAAATATTATAGTTAAAAATTTCGGAAAAAAATTCTCATTTAAAATTAATGTTTCTTTACTGATTTACATGTATTTGAAATTTAATTAGTCGAAGGTGAATCAATTATTTCTCTAATGTTGCTACTAAGAAATAAATATTGATATACAAAAATACTTGAAAATGTATTTGCTGCTGAAGTAATGATTACATTCGTTAAAAATATTAATTATTATATTCAAGATATTTTATTTGTACAACCGATTTCTTGTTTATGAAATTGCTATATTAATGTTACATAAATATAAATAAATATTAATGTAGAATCTCACATGAAAGTTTGGCTATGAAAAATAATGAATAAAAAAAGTTGCGAGATTGCTTAAAAATAATCTCCTTCAAACAGTTTGGTGGTTCATTTCCTTCTTCAAATAATTAATTCAATTAAATAGCTCATAATAAAGACAAGTATCCTTACAAGACTAGAGTCCCTTATGAGAACGCTCTAAAAACATAATACCACCTCCACCAGTCTGTGTATGTGTATATGGTGCCTCTGTACATGGGTAAAGCAATTCTTCAACGGGAAGATAGGGCTCTGTAAAAGAACCATCGATGTGATGGAAGAAAAATCATGATTCACCAAGCCACACAGCTCTCTTCCACTTATCTGTAGTCCTGTCTCCATTTCTTGAACCCACTGTAGGTGCAGTTGACAATGACACTTGGTCAACAAAGGCACATGAGTAGAACATCCGCTGTGTAGTCCCATATCCAACAGTGAACTCTGTGTTTTGAAATACTTGCACTTAGACCTACAATGTATTAGACTGTCAGCTGGGCCACTGTCTGGCACCAGTTTTTCTTTACTAAGTGGGAAATACCCAACATCCTTTTCCTTTGATGATACATGAATACCCAACAGCTTGTCATCTACTGCTGTTTTCCTAATGTCATTTATCCACTTTGCATAAATATTAACAACAGCAAATCATGAGCAACCTAAGAGTTGTGCATTTTCGAAGATACTAGTTTCAATTCTACAGGTCATTGCAATCTGCCCTCTATCAAATTCTCTTAGTTCAGCAACATTTCCCAACCTTCATAAAAGTAAGGGCAAGAACAATCAATTACCTTCTTCAGCAGCAGTTAAATACCATTTCCATTTAATCATGTGCGATTCACATCAGCCAGACGATATCATTGAAAAATTTGGAGGTGTTCATAATGTTTTGGCTTGTATATATAATTATAGTGCTTTTATTGAAAATAAAATTAGTTCAGAAAAAAATTTTAATTTGTTCAATAAATTATATGCAAATAGTATTAAACATTTATCTGAAAGTTCCAATAACTTTAACCGACACATAAGTTTTAAATTTCCAATAAATATATACAACATTTTCAAATTCACTTACTTTGGCATTGCATCTAAAAAGCTGCAAACAATTGACCATGGAACATATGTACAATTGAGAACCAAGCTACGTAGATTTTCAGTTTCTGTCAATTTTTCTGTAGTTGCATGTTTCATATCATTGTAGCTCAAATTCAGAAATGATAAATTCGGCATATGTTGCAAAATATTATCAATCTATAAAAGATTAAACAATTGGTCTCATAATATGATAAGATTAAATATAAAATGACAAATGATTAAATAGCATTTTGAAAGTGAATCAAATGATCAGTAAACTTGCAAGTTATCTTTTCAGTCACAGAGGATAAGTTGGGGCTATAAAATCAATTCATATATATCAATAATGAAATTTAAATGAGAATTTTATACAAACAATTGAAGTTTGCACCATTTAATTTTGAGGCTTTATTTTACTTATAACATCAACCATTCTGGGAAAAAAACAATATTTATTGGTGATAGGGACCATGAAGTCAAACATAGCAACACATAGGAAACATGCCAAATTCTGTTACAAAATTGTGGTTGTATAGTGAATGTATCTTATTGGATATAGTATCACCAATGCTTGTATTAGAGATGGCTTAGAAAGGCAATCCATGATCTACCACTTATTAATGTAAGAAACTCAACTCACTTGTATAGTTAAGAATCTAATTGTGACTTGCCACACACTTATACATCATTTTTTATAATATTTAATATATATAATATAAATACCTGGCATAATTTGTTTATTTAATTCTGTAACTTACAAAATTAAATCATGTTCAGAAAAAATAAATTTCTAATGGAAAGGGAAAAAAATGTCCAGTAAAAAAAAAATTTTTGTTCAGTAGAGTATAAAATTTAGAAGATTTTTAATAATCTTTTTCACTAATTGTATTAAAAAATAAATTAGCATCTTTCTATTCTTTTATAAATGTCCCATTTTTAAGCTACATGAGGGCTATTTGTGACAGACAGAGAAATTGTTAACCACATGGTCAAATAACAAGAACACTGCCCTCTACCCTAACTAACCAAACTTCTACACCACACCAATATGAGGACTTTATGATTGATAGATTTAAGTGAACACAGTGCGATTCAATAGACAAAAATTTATCAAAAAATCAAATCTAATTTTTTTTAGCCTAAATTATTTTTTATATACTTTTCTACAAAACTAACAAAATTTGGAAGCTCTAAGTTTAAAAAAACGCAGAGTTGTGATAACTTTTAAGTTTGTTTTTATTCACATCCCAATGGCAAAAATCAAAACTTTAAAATTACTTATCTCGAAAAGATAAAATAACTAGTTTGTCTTCATTTCATATGCTAAGGCTTATTTTTTCTATTGTACCTAATACTTGGAATTTTTTTTTTCACTTGTTGTTAATAGTACATGGAATATAAGTTGGTATGCATTTTTCAATCAAAGCAAGATTTTAACCTATAGCTCAGCATAAACAATGCTGGCCACAAATTCACAACAGAAAATTTAACCCACCAGCTGCCACAATCTCTATTAAGGGATTTTAGAATTTTGTATACACCACTTGACACCAAAAATATATTTGTACACCAGGCAGTTGTTTCATTTTACATATATCAGTCAATATTAAGAGTGGCAGAAAACTTCATTTTTTTTTCTTCTTCTTATCCTTGTTTCTCTCTGTGCTTCATTGCTTTACAACAAGCTAACAAATTTGAATTTCATCTGCAAGTTGAATTTGAACAAAATTGTCATATTGAAACATTACATTTTGGGAAATTGGTTAGACATCCCTCAATAAGTCCCATGCCTAACATATAGATAGTGCTACCTTCCAACTTTTCTACGTCTTTTCTAGTAGTACTAACTTTCAAATGGCATGTGTCAAAGTTTCATAATAATATCTTGTTTAGTTGAAAAGTTATGGTGGTTTTAATGAAGCCACTTTTGTTTGTTTAGAAACCATGGATGAAAAAATATTCCGTGTGTTAATAAACATTGTTTTTTGATGAGGGAAAAACACTGTTAAAGCAAAACAATGACTTGATAAGTGTTATCCGGACTCTGCTCCATCGCCAACAATGGTTGAGAGGTGATATGCAGACTTAAAATGTGGTCGCAAAGACAAAAACAATGCTGAACGTTCAGGTTGCCCAAATTCTGGAGTTGTTACAGAAAATATCAAATTAGTCCATAAAATCGTTTTAGCCAATTGTAAATTGAAGTTGCATGAGATAGCAGAAGAAAGGAATCAGAAGGCTGAGTATTCACTATTTTGTGCTATCATTTGTCAATGAGAAAGCTGTGCTCAAAGTGGGTGCTGCGGTTGCTCACTGTCAATCAAAAACAACAATGAATCGATGATTCAGAGTGTTCTTTGGAGCTGTTTAAGAGAAATAAACAGGATTTTTACATAGATGTGTTACAATGGATGAAACATGGATCCATTACAGCACATCTGAATCAAAAAGACCATCAACTGAGTGGATAGCAGCCGGTGAAAGTCATCCAAAGCGGGGGAAAACTCAAGCGTCAGATGGCAAGGTTATGGCATAGTTATTTTGGGATGCTCATGGAATTTTGTTCATTCACTACCTTGAGAAAGGCAAAACAATTCATTGTAAATATTACATGGTGTTACTGGATCAAATGAATAGATAAATAAAGAACGTCCTCAAATGCAAAAGAAAAAGTGCTGTTTCACTAAGACAATGCTCCGTACCACAAGTCCATGAAAATTATGGTCAAATTGAACAAATTGCGCTTCAAGTTACTTTCCCAGCCACTGCACAGTCCACATCTGGGCCCCAGTGACTACTGGTTGTTTTCAGACCTTAAAGGAATGCTACAGGGAAAGAGGTCTGGCACATATGAAGAAGTGATTGCCGAAGTTGAAGCCTATTTTAAGAGCAAAGACAAATCGTTCAACAAAAAAGGTATTAAAAAATTAGAAGAGCACTGGGCTGAATGCATCACTCTTGAAGGGGAGTATCTTGATAAATAAAGTTCAATTTTGCCTAAAAGTTGTTGTTTTATTAGTTAGGACTGGGACTTATTGAGTGATGTGGTATATGAGGACAACCTACTTTCAAAAATATCTTTTAGCTCAATTTCTACTTCAGAAGCTTTTTTTGAAGTCAATGGTCGAAGAAAGCTGAAATTTGTCATGTGGTCTTAGTGGTTTAATACCAATTTGTAAAAGTTCAGGGATTTGATGAAATCACTTAGTCTTGTCAGAGAAATGATCTTGAAGAGACCTTATTTTAACATCGTCCTTGAATTGATTATATCTCTTAGATATTTGATCAAATTCCTAATTTCATCATTTCCCAGGGACATCCATTTGGGATTGTGGCTGATAAAAGAAGTATTTTTTCTCTTTAACAGAAATAATTTATAATTAATGAAAGACAGGTACTAAAGCTTTTTAAACTTGCTGATTGTAAAAAATGCTGTAAATGACTCAAATTTCTTTGAAAATTATGATGGTGATGATGATGCTGTTGATATTGGTGAACTTCCTTCTGATATTGTTTCAGATATTGAAGACATCAATGCAAATACATTACACGGTAGCTTTTCCAAAAATGTTAATGACAGACTAAAAGTATATTAGAGTGCTTTGAACATAGTTTTTACAAGCGTAGACACAAATAATAATAATGTAACTAGAGCTGTACGAAAACCACAAAGTAAGAAAAAAAAACCAATAGAAAGAGTCAGGAAACAAATTCAGATTGGCAAAAAGTAAGGCAACTTTGTAGAAATACTTGGAAACAGTAATGACATTAAGAATGCCCAATCACAAGGCAGCCATTATAAGGAAAGACACCTATTGAAGTTTTTGAAACTGTATCTGCTGAAGAAAGAATGATTTATATAGTCAGACAAAAGTGTCACATATGCAGCTCAAAATAATAAGCAGTTTTAATATTTGAGCACTTTTCGAGAAAATTTATAGGATTTTTACTGCTTACTAGATACTAATCAATGCAGTCTATTATTCGTACAACTTAGTAGTTTTTTTTTAACACAATCTGTCACTTTTCCCATTTGGGACTTTTTCAAAAATATTAAAAATTTTCAAAATAAAACACAATTTAAATATAATTTTTCTGTTATACAACTTCTTTGTGCATATGTATAACTTATCTGGTCAAATATTTTGATAAAAATTGGCAGATAATGGATTAATAATAAGTTAGTGTGAAGATAGATAGGATAAAAAACTAAAAAAAATGTAGATGTAACAGATCTGCCTTAATGGACACTACTACTTAAAAATATACACATTTTTTCTCAAAAGCATTTAAAAATAATTAAAAGAAAGGAAATTTATATATTGTGATACATTTATACACTAAATTCCGCATAATGCATTTAAAAAAAACTTCCCTTTATGAAAATTAATTTGTAACTAATTAAACCTACTAAACTGGTAACTATTATTAAAGTTAAAATACCATAACATTTACTCTCTTAGTATTTTTAATAGAAAATTATCTTACAAATGCTTTTGTACATTTAAACCTGTTTTTGTGCGGTGGATAGGGACCGCATAAAAGAAAACACATTAAAAAAAATTGCACAAAACTTCACGAATAGCTATAAAATATAGTTTTCGGAACACAATTAAAAAAAAAAATTTTATGCAGTGAATAGGGACCGCATAAAAAAAGTCTCACATTTAAAATAACTCAAAACCTTACGAAATAACTAGTACATACCTGGAATTTCGCCAAATGTTTTGGAATCTGATTTAAAAAATACACTTGCGAACATTTTTAAATATTTTATTTACATATTATGTGATTATTTTACACATACAAAACTTTTCAAAATGTATAAACATTATCCTTTGCAGTCTGACAATTTACGCGAACTTTCCTGTGATAAACTGGTTCAAAATCGCTTTCGTCACTTGAAGATACTATCTCGCACTCGTTTAGAGTTGACTTTTTTTCAGGTACCATATAGTCAGAGATTAGTTTTTGCGACGACTGTTGTTTCACTAGACACTTGTATATGTCCCGGTAGCCAGATATGCACGACTGAAGCTCCTTTTGGAATATAAAAAACTACTCAAATAAAAAATCGAAAAAACTAAATGACCGATCAATCTTACTGATTTTTTTATTGATAACTTCGTCAATTATGTTCAATTTGATTGAAATTTTTATTTATCGCACAAAAAAAGACCGCACAAAAACAGGTTTGAGTGTATTTACTTTAAGGAAAAATTTGTATACTACAAAAGGGGGGGGAAGTCCTGTCTCTTTAAGGAAAATGCTCTCATATACCCTTCCAAGTCATATGATTACTCCTAAGTATATATGTATATTTTGTGAACAAATTATTCAAGCAATAAAATTTGTAAATGTTAAATACATGGAAAAAAAATCAAATACTTAAATGCACTCTTTCATCTAAAAGCATTATCATCATCAGTTGAATGATGCATAATGAAAGAAGAATTGAAATGAATAGGCAAAAAGCTTAGTAGAATCATTTATACAATAAGTTTATAATTTTTTCTTCATACAAAACACAAATATATATAATAGTCATGATCACATCATTATCTTTAATAATCTATATAGTTTTTTTCTGAAATATTTAAAATTCAAATTTAAAAAGAAAATTAAATAAACGAATTACAGAAAAGGTTAATTCAAATGCAAAATATTTATTACAACTTGTTTTTTTGGATGAAACACAGCAAAAGCTCATGGAATTTTACCTGATTATTTTAAAAAGAAAATACCAAAATTTTACATCTTTATTATTATTATTATTTTATTTGTTTATTGTTAATATTTATTCTGTTAGCTTATTCTCCCCAAAATTTAATAATAAAAGAACTTCTGTATATTATCAATAGAATTCTTGCATTGTTGTGAGAATAAAATCATCTCAAAAGATAAATATACTTTTTATAGCATAACACCTAATAACATATTTAAAACAAAAGCGTATGCTTCCTTTCTTTAAAAAAATAGTTATTTAATTCAGCATTGAATTTTATATTAAGGTAAAATAGTTAGAAGTAAAAAAGTTAAGAAAGAAACAACCTATGAAAAAGATGGTTAAAAGTATAAACATGAGATTCGATTCAATTCAACAAAAGATCATGCCTTGCTGAATGAGATTTATGCAATGCTGTTTTCAAAGCTTATTGGTAGCACTTTACACAATAACATAGGTTGAGAAACATTAAAAAAATTAGAGGAAATTCTGATTCAAAAACTGAGGCAAAAGAAATATAAACTATACAGTACAAATACTTCTTAATTACGTCAGTTATTACATGTAATGTAAACTTCAATCAATAAATAATTTGCAATAAAAAACTAATGTATAATTGTAGCAAGTTTTAATAATTTCTAAAGAAGTAAAACTACTTTTGAATTTTCATTTTTATAATGCCATAAAAATATTGCAGTTCAAAGCAGAAATTTAAAGAATAATTACTTTATCATAAAAGTAATATTTAAAATAAATAAGTTAATTACAAGAAATAACAGAAATAGAAAAACAAAATTCATTTCTGCCTCCTATAACAAATGTAACTTAAATCAAAAGATATCAGTGAAAAACATTTATACATTCCAGCAAAAATTCGAAAAAAGAAAGTTTGTTTTTAAAAATTATAACTATTTGAAAATTAGTTTAATTTGATTATTCACTTATAATTACAATTAAGAAATTTAATTTCAAACAGTGAAATATTTTTAACTTTATAAAAATGAATTGTGTGACCTTACGAAAAAGAGGTCTTATACATTTAATACACATGAGGTTTATTTAATATAGTTAACAAACAGTATTAGTTTGCATAATATTTCACATTAATATTAAATATATTAAGCCCACAAATAAATCTTTGTCACCATCGAATTTCAATTTTCTTCGCGAGCCTTTAAAGTACCAATTAATGTATTTGTTCATTTCAAAGAAACATCTAAAAGCTTACAAATATTAAGTATGTGCATGTGTAATAATATTTTCAAAAAATATTTGATCATATTATTATTTTCATTAAAATATTTTTTTTTTCTTATAAAAAGATCTTTCACACTAAGATCATTATTTCAAACAACACAAAATGCCAAGAGAATTATAAAGAAATAACAAATTAAAATCTTTTTTAAAAAATACCATATAACTCTCACAAATGTAATGGCAAAATACTATGTAATATATACAATAACATATCTAATATAAATAGTTTTAATGGTACTTGTGTACTATTGCAATGCAGTTGACAAAGTTTGACAACTTTTTTTCCAGGAAAATAAAAATGATTCACAAAGCAAAAAGCTATTTACTAAGACAAAACTAAAAAACACAAGGTTGCTTATGAAACACTTTTGTCAATCTATCAGAATTTGATATAATCTGTAACTTTGGTAACTTCCATCAATACGATTGAGATAACACACAAATACAGCTGTTTTGTGTTTTATATATTTTAATATAAATTATATCTTACTTCATTCAAGTCACTAAGTTCATTTTGGGCTAAATCAAGTTCTTCAACATCATGGCAAAGTTCATCTATCTTGCGTAAGACTCCAGCACGATCAATACCACAACAATTTAAAGTTAGAGTTCGAGGAAGAACTAATCTTCCACTAGGGCTGGATCGCCCAGGAAAACTGCCAACAAGAAATATCTCACAAGGTTCTATAGGATTAGCATCAATATCTTCAACATATCGAATTTCAAGAGCTTCAGAAAAAGAACAGGAGGGCATGGTAATAAACTGCAAAGAAACAAAAAGATAATTATTTAAACAGTAAACTTTTTTTCAGGTAACATAAAATTTTTCACCTATTTATAATCAAAAAATCTTTTTCTTTTCTTTAATACATTTAAGAATTGGTTTCTCTCAATCAAATATGAAACTTTTTTATTAAAACCCTGCCACTCAAAACTGTTTTATTTTTGTATAGTATCTCGGTGACAATTTAATTTTACTTATTACTACGAGTGAATAAAAATGTTCTCTGCTGTGATGAGTGCTATTTTTTTGTATGAATCAACAATTAAGTAACAAAAACTTATATACATTAAAAGGTACAAATAATGTTATGGGCTAAGAACTTTGTTTCATACAGAAATTTTTAGCTGCCCATATTTTTAAAGTTTGTTTAGGTAACACTATACCTACTTCCTTTATTCAAGCTGAGGGAGAACAGAGAAGTATTTTAAGTGTCACCCTTTTTATCTGTCATCTTTCTTTCACCTATTTTATCTCAACTTCAGCCCTCTACACAGGTTTCATTATACGTGGAGGATTTACAGATAGATTGTGAAGGCTCGCACTTGCCTTTGATTGAGCGACAATTGCAAACTGCTGTTAACAAACTGGTTAAATGGTGTGACAAAAATGGTCACAATATTTCTGAAAGTAAGAGTTGCTGCGTACATTTTTACCAGAAATGGAGTCTTCATTCAGCCTTGAAATATGCATCCATGAAACACGAAAATTCTCATAGTTCCAGACGTGCAATTTTTTGGAGTAATACATCGACCACCAAATTACTTTTCTTCAAAATATTTTACACTTGCAAAAAAAATGTGAAAAATCTCTGAATCTCCTGTACGTTTTATTAAACACCTCTTAGGGTGTGATCCAACATTTCTGCTCCAAATACATCAATCAACCATACTGTCCTGGATCAATTACAGTTCTGATGTATATGGATCTATCTGCATGCAAATTTACACTGAAAAAACCTTACCCCCCCCCCGTCCCCTTATTATTTTAAGATCTTGATTTAAGATCTTTACCTTTGCATCTACTAAAAAAAATGTACTTAGCTATTGGCTAACAGCATGAAGACACTTTATGATGCTTGGTCTTCGAACATCCGGCAATTTATGGACAGGATAAAGCTTCTGCTATCTGAGCTTGACCAACCTGACGTGGATATTCACCAAATGTTTTGCAATTCCAACCTTGAAATACACCATATTTGTATTATATCAACCCATTTGCTATATTCAGTAAATCCGCCATAACAACCGTCCCTTTTCAATGCATCTTTGCTTACCATCGGAGTCAGAATAGTGATTATTCACCCATCTATACTAATGGATCAAAATGAACGGATTACATTGGATGTGAGTCATGATTAAAGATAATATGCATGGTTATCAGCTGGATATTTCTTGTAGAACTTTCACTACCAAAGTCATCACCATTTACCATGCATTTCAATTAATTGACTCCAACAGGCTCTGCAAATACTGCATCTATACTAACAGCATGAGTGTCTTGGAAGCGCTTGAGAACTATGATGATCGGTGTCATCCTGTGGTGAGTGATACATTCAACATTATGAGTCAACTGTATGGCAGGGAATTTGATATAAATTTCTGCTATATACCAAGCCACGTGGGTATCATAGGCAACAAGCAAGCTGACATTTGGCTCGGGCATCGACGACACACTTGCCGCTAGCAGTTCCACTTTCTGACATGAAGCACATCATCCTGCATCATGTTGATAAAATGTGGCAGGAATCATGAAATTTACAGACTAATAACAAGCTGCACTCTGTGAAACCTGTCATAGAAGCTTGGTCTGTAATGACGATGCAAAGACCAATGTCAAACTGACTCGCCTTCACATTGGTTATACTCACGTTACTCACAGGCATCTTTTATTTGGTGAGAAAATTTTTTCATCTTTTATATCTAAATTTAATTTCTCAAATCTAACATGGCAAATTAATCAGTAAAGTCAACAACCAATTTATAGATAGGGGATAAAGACCTCTTATGAGATCATGTGCCCCAATGAACTTTCTATGTTCTATTTGGTGAGAATGCTAATGAATGTCCTTCAAGCAAGGTCCTGTATTCTGTTTAACACATTTTAATAGATTGTGCAATTTTAATCATCATCACATCATTTTTTTCATTCTAATGTTTTATCCTTATCAGATTTGGTTGGGAAAAATCCTGATCCAAATCTGTTTGCATTCTTACATTCAATCGGCATTTAACATCAATTATAATTTTTTTATAGAATTTATTTAAAACAATCTGATCTTTTGTAAATGAATTACTTTATTCGTTCTGCAAGAACTGTGTAAACTTTTACATTATTTGTTAACTTTTCAAAAAATTTTTTAATTGAAATTTTATAAAAGCGTTTTGTGAACATAATCTGACTTTATTACATACATTACCTTTGATTTAGAAACCGTTTTCCAAATTTTTTTAGTAATTTTTAAATCATTGTTTGGTGCAGCTCCAGCCTAATTTGGCTCTTGTGCCATAAAATCGTACAATTAATCAAACAAACAAGGCTACAGCATCCAGTGATGTGAGTAAAATATTAATATAAAAGCCGATCCTGGATTTTAAGAGTTTAATGCTTCATTAAATCTATATTACATGGATGTATCTTTATATAGGATTGGTTACACTTTTTTACATCCAGCAGCTGCCTCACTGCAAACCTCACTGAAATTTACCAATCACTGGTAGAGCACAATTGATAAAGTAATTCTTGCTCCAGATGATACCAAACATCTAGTTTTTGTTTGAAGTACCCTTTATTATTTTTTTAAAACTTAAGCTAGTTTTTTTCCCCGGTAATCTTATTACATTTCTAATTCAAATTTCTATCTAAAGCTAACAGGGTTGATACTGTAGCTTAACCTTCCAACAGGCAACACTAATATTCCTTAATCTCCCCTTTGCAGATAAAAAATATTTCATTATGCTATTAAAATAAAAAAAAATAAAGGTAAACTGAAAATAATTATACATATTTACAATGAAAATTATGCATTAATATTCTTAAGAAATATATATATGTATTATGTCCTGTAATGTAAATTTATATATGATACAAATGTTGGTTTGTGTATTCAAAAATTTCACCATAATTATATTTACAAAATCTTATTTTAAAACAGTGATTTTTTTTTTTTTGAAGAAAAGAAAAAGAAAAAGTTATAATGCAAGGAAGAACTTTTACAAAGTTCAACTTTTTTATATTTTATACTATTTTATGGTTTCATCTTTACTGATGTAAAAATCTTCAAATAGATGTTTTTTTATCATTACTTTGTCCAAGTTACTTCAACATTTCATAGCTAATCTCTAACTTTCCTGAAAGGAATCTAGATTTTTGCTTCCCTTCACATCAGATAATTTTTAGTGAAATAACATCCCTCTTTACAAATTTTAAAGCAATAATTTTAAAAAAAAACATGAAAAATATTTTTTTCAACTATGTAAAATGAAATACAATATAATTCAGATAAAAAAAATAAACAACTACAAAACACTCAAAATTGTATAAAAAAAATCCCCCCCTCACACACACATACATGCCCAATTGATTGTGTATCAAACTTCATAAAACAAGCAGAGCACATTGTTTAAAATCCAACAAAATAACTGAAATTTAATCTTAAAGTCAGCCAAATCCATTTTTTTGCAAAGCGAATGGAATAATTACTGGAAAAGCAGTAAATTCTCAAGACGCACTTCCTTAAAAACATAAGAAATAGCATATTTGTTGTAAAATGAGCACAGAGACACTCGCAAAGTTAATTAGCATACATCAAATGCTACCCTGGGTTTACAAGCCGGTGTTACCATTGCCTAAATCTAGCCTTCTATATATCATGCATATCCCCTTGTAAAAAAATATAATTATTATTAAGAGATGTCTCTAAACTGTGTATTGCTTTGTTTGCTTGTATTATTAATCAAGTTTCTTTAATTTTAATTTAAATATAAAGTGTTTTATTTAAGCATTTTGCTGATTTATTTCATATTAAGGTACATGTAAAATTACATATGTTCTTGTCATGAAAAAAAAGAAAGAAAATAAAACATTTTAAGTAATAGTGTAAATTAGATAAAAATGCTTCTGAATTTTTAATACATAGAATATTATATGTGGAATCTCTATAGTTGAAGGTGGCTTCTTGGTGAGGATTTTGGAATCTATGAAACATGTTCAAAATGCAATTTAAGTAAATTTTCATTATCTTATGAAAAATAGTACACTGTTTTAGTTGAAGTTAGCTAGTCATAAATTCACAAATATAAATAACCCAGATCCTCTTTCAATCTTATTTCACTTAATTGGTTTTAAATCATTTTAACTTCATAGAATGCTATACCTAAATCCTCAAAATCTGAATTGTGCAGAAGATGGAAACATATATTATTGTTTAAACATTTTTTGAAAAGGCTTCATAAAAAATATATTTGATAATCAAGATTTGCAGTGCCTTTTTAATATCTTAAATTTCTATTTAATTTAAAATAAATAGGATAAAAAGAATTAAAAGTGTGTGTGTGTGTGTATGTGTTTGTGTGTATGTGTGTGTGTGTGTGTGTGTGTGTGTGTGTTGTGTGTGTGTGTGTGTGTGTGTGTGTGTGTGTGTGTGTTTTCCTAAACACATATTACAAATCTTGTGAAATTAAAGTTGGTCCATAATTTTTTTTAACTAAATCATTTATACCAGGAATGGTCAACCTTTTTGGTAAGAATACCTCTATTTGTTAATAAAAAAATTATTCACACTGCTTCCAACTAGCAAAAAAGTATGAAAAGTTGAAATAACTTTGCTTATATGGGATTTTTATGCAAATAGCACATTTTTCTTTTGTGCAAGTCTATATAGTGAAATTTAAAAATAATTTTATTTTTAAGACAAAAATAAAAACTCTTAGGTTTTATTTTTAATTAACCAAAAATCAATCAATTTCATAGATTCAACAATCAATTAGGTTAGGTTTAAAAAAAATTAGGTTTAAAAAAACAAGTAATTTGAAACCACTTAATTGTAAATAATTATTAAACAGTCTTTGTGTAGCTTTTGAAGTAGCTTTTTTTAACAAGCTATCTATTAGGATTAGTTCTTGAAGATGCTAACAAGATTACATTGTTTTATATATAGGTGCATATCAATTAAGTTTGAGCAATATTTTGATTGTATTATGTTCATAATAGAAAACATTTATCCACTAACATACTGATCCAAATTTTTTTTCAACATCTGGCAACCAAATCGTGTAAATTTGGAAATTGCATGTTGGTACGAATTTCAAAAATTCAATACCATTCGATTCACTTGCAGTTGTGAATTAAGTTCCTTATATTTTTATTTCAGTGTAGTATGGTGCTGTAGATCAATAATTCCAATTTGGATTTCAGGTGGGTAACAATTAATGCCATTCAGAGAAATTATGGGGAAAAAAATGTATGAAAAGATCAGCATTTTTTTTATCTTGAAAATCAATAAACCTAGCACTGAATGATTTCTGCAAAATTGATATTAAATTTTTATACCTATCATAATTTGGAGCATTATTAGCTTTGGTAGATAGTCCCTGCATTAACATGAAATGTGTTAATCTTTTTTTCTCAAAAATCAAGACAAAAAAAGTTTGTTCACAAAAGAAAAAATATGAATAGTTAGGAAAGAAACATACAATTTTTTCCATTTAATCTTAAATTTAAATTATTTAAATTTCCCATAGTATTGGGGGGAAAGCAAAATCCACAGCCAATCTTTCTCCTTGAGTAGCAAGCCCTCATTGTGTGCAGTTTACTGTTTTCTTCCAGGTATTTTTTTAAAAACATGTTTCCTCAAATTCCAAAACCTTGCAAATACACTTCCTTTGAAAAGCCAGCACACACAAACTACAGTCAAATTATTTTTACTTTCAACAAAATTAGCCATTCTTTTTTTTTTTTTGAAAAAAAAATTACTTTAAATAATTTATCAGTTTATAAAAGAACCTTACTATTTAAAATTGAGGATAAAAGTTTCTAATCTGTGATCTATCTACTACATGTCAAAATACATTAAATTACATGCAAAATTATTAAATTCTTAGTTAAAAATGAATCTCAAAAACATTAAACAAATATTAAGTATTTTCAATACTTAAAAATTACACATTTTAGTTTCACAGAAAATCAAAAGTTTTTACAGTATAACATGACAAAAAGTTTCAGTAACGGTAACTGCTTTTGAAGATATAATAAATATGTAATTTTATAAAATTACTACACATATTAACATTTTTCAAATTGTACTGAAAATATTAAAAAAATAAGAATTAACTAAAAAAATTTTAAAATCTATTTAGTTTCATTATTTTTCCTCAACTAATAACGTATCGTATTTTCCACAAAAAGTAAAAATAAGCACAAAAATTAAATTTTCAAAAAATTCTTTGCTTTCATTCTAATAATTTTAGGAATTAATACTATTAGGAATTTGGGCATAGGCAATACACCGTCAATCCATTTTTCACCAACATTCATATAAGCAATTTCATCTTTTGTTCGAACACATTTCAACTGAAAAAAATATACGTTAATCAGATAAAAAAGGTAATTTCCTTCAAATACTTAAATTGCACAGATTATATGACTGTTACCAACAAAAATAATCATTCATAAGATTCATTACCAATTGAATTCTAAAAATAATTCCGAATTACAAATTCAGTTACAAAATCAACGCATCTCGATTTCATAAACAAATAGCACATTCACGTCAGCTGACGGAGTAAATATCAACATTGCAGAAATGAACACACATATACAAAATTTTTAAAAAAGAAAAAATCACTTACAAAAGAAACTGAAAATTTACAAAATTTTGATTTTATGCATTTATGCTTGTTTCAGTACATTATCATTTCGTGCATGAAAATCTAAAAATTAACTATTACAACAAACGAATTAGAATATATTTGATATTCAGTTAAACCAATACACAACCTTGAACAATTATTCGATTTTATTGAGTTGAGTTGTAAGAATGAAAGAAGAGCAAATGCATTTCATTTGGCCAATTTATCCTTGCACCGAAAATTAGAAGCATTTAATTTTAAGTTACATAAATAATTTTTTCCTTTTCTTTCAAAAACTGAATATTTTATAACAAATCTTTTAATAATACTTTTTTTAAAAGAAGAAACTAAACAACTAATTTTATAGAAAATCTTATATGGCACAACACAGAACTCATGTTCATTCCTCTACTGAAAACAAATTGTGAAATCTGAGTAGTAAGTTAAAAGGTAAATTGCTATTTGTGCTTGTGTGAATTGCTTAAGTAATAAAAATAACAGTTTATTTTCTGGCTTCCTCTCAGATCTGAGTGTAGTTGAAAATAAGTTTTGTTTTCTTTTTTAAGTATGAAGTAAAATTCACATAATTTCCTATTACCGCACACGCTGATTTTAGAAGTGACACTGCAAAAATATTCCTGTGACTGAAATTTAATTGGGGGAAAAAAATAGCCATTTTTCGACGTAATCTACATTTGAATTTGAATACTTAAACAACATATAATTTTTTGGTACATGTATTAAAAAATAATACGTACAGTAAAATAGAGCGCAACAAAAATGATTGGACACGAAAACATTTTCAAATTAAAAAAACATTATCGGTCACCTTTTTTTTTTTTTTTTTAACATTATTTCGATGTTTACAATATTGTTTGGCAAACCTTTGAATGTTTACTTCACAAATATATTCCATTTATTGCCATGAATTGTTTGTAACTGTAAGAAAAGTTATTTTCAAAACTGATTATTTTTCTTCAAAAAGGGTAAATCGTTTTAAAATGTGGTGAAATTTTCAAATTTTACTCTGATATAACATTTTAAAGAGTAAAAGCAAGTGAGTCGTGAAAACATGAGAAATAGTTGACCAGCAAAGTTAACTCAATGTTGTAAAATGTTTGATAAAAATCTTGAAAACCCATTTTTGAGTGAAAATAGAACTGTGGATATGAGTACTGTTTTTAGCAAAAAATAAAATTTGCCTTAAAATTTTTATGAACTCACTAAATGTATTGTTTTTACATGAATATAATGGTCTTAAACATAATAGAAAAACCATTTATTTCAAAAGAAACATTCCTTGTGTGTGTTTTCTTCATTTTTGCATTTTCCTTTACCTTATATAACCCTGAAGAATCCTTTGTAAGAAAAAGGCTTTTCTTTAAATGGATTAGGATCTAGTGAACTTATTAGGTTTCATTTGTTGAAGAGTCATGACATCTAGAGATGTGTGTTCTCTTCAAAATAGTAGGAGAGAAATTTTGTATCTTTTATCAAAATTAAATTATATAAGGTTTTATATAATTGATTTTTTTTCAACCTAATTTATTCTAAATATAATGGATAAATAGTCGGGCTTGAATATATTTATTGTTAAATTTATTTAAAATTATTCATTTTAATGAAAATAATTATTTTAGTTGTAGTTTTAATTGAATTGCATAAATTTATGAATATATTTATTGTTAACTTTTCTCCCAATATGTAAAAATTGTTCTCTAAGCCCAACTTTATTTCAGATGCATTATTACTGTTTCTTCATTTCCATTCTTTGTATTTCACATTGCTTGGCTGTTAACCAACATAAAGCTGAAATAGAAGACAACGAATTTGCTGAATTTGAAGAATTTGATGAAGATGATGAATTGGTTATAAAAGAAGATGAAACAACTAAACTTAATGCTGAATCTAAGATTTCTCCTCCTGAACAGTCATTTGATGAAGAAGTTCAAATTGAGGTATAAAGTAGCTTAATCAAACTCTGTTATTGTTTTATGATTTCCAATATAAGTGTGAATAAGTAAAAAGTGCTGGTGAAATCTTTATTATATATGATGTCCATATTTTAGCATCAAATGGTTTTATCAATAATAAAGAATATAAATCTTGATTATAATTACATAAAGAGAAATTCTTACATTTTCTTATTTCTATATTTATCACTTTCTAGATTAATTTAAATATTTAGAAAATAGAATTAAATGAATTAAAGAAAATACCAAATGTATTGTCAATGTTAATCAACATTGTTTTTCAATTCAATATCTATTAAGAATAATCATAAAATGATAATGATGTAGGAATAGTATTTTTGGTTCTTACAAATTATATGTGTTGGCCATCTTTGGCAACAGCTTTTTTTTAGTAAACGGAGTGGCTTAATATAATATTAATGCTGTTTAAGATTTCGGGTGGATAAAACAATTGGTGTATGTTGGATCTTTTATGGTCTTAAGAGGATAATATAAAGGTGATTATTTTTTTATATTTATTGGAATACTTAAACTGAATAATTTTTATACCTGTGTACTTATTAACATGTGCATGTGTGTTATCTAATTTGTTTATAGGAAATATTTAAGTGATTTAGTTTGTTTTTAGGAAGATAGTGAGGAATTTGAACACTTTCAAGATGAAGAAGAGTTTGAAGGCTTGGATCAGGAAGTACCATTAGTTAAAGGAAAACAGTCTGAAAAACCTGATCTAAAAATCACAAAAGTTAGTTTATATTTTGATTATTATTATTATTTTAAAATGCTTTTTCTTCCTCTATTTCCTCTCCCTTCTCCTTTTAACTCTTTTTATATAAATGTTCCTTTTTATTTAGGTTCCTCTTCATCTTAGAAGAAACTGGGAAAGTTTTTACTTAGAATTTCTAATGATTGCAGGCCTTCTTGTATATTTCATAAATTTCGTTGCTGGTCGGAATAAAAACCAAAAATTAGCCATGGCATGGTTTAATTCTCATCGACAGATTCTAGAGAACAATTTTGCATTAGTTGGTAAATATAAATTTTAAAGATATTTTATCTTTTCTTAGTTATAGATATTAAAAAATTGCTTTTGTGATTCCTGTCAACTTTTTTAATTTTTAATAAAATGATGTTTAACTGCTGAAGAAAAGTTGCATAATGAACTCCTCAGTGAACCATTTTCTACATGTGTGCACACAGTTATGTGGTAAATTGGGAGGGAAAGAAATGGAATAAATAAAAGTAAATCTTTCTCTGAAATAAGTAAATATTTTGTCAATACAGTCATAGTCTTAGTATTGTGGCAGTTAATACACCTGGGGCAGTTAATACACCAGCTGAGTGAGGTGTGTATATTCACCTTTAGCAGATAAGGGGTTAATGGTCTTGTTAAAATGTATCTTTTACTACTGAAGAAAATTTAAACATTTATTGAAACTAGTACTACGACTCAAAAATGCATCATTTCGTGTTTTAATTCAAAATGTATTTCATAATGAATCTACATGATAACAATTCAATATAAATACATTTCTAGGCTACTGTTTAACAAATAAAAAATATTTTTTTGTATTTACTATGTAATTAAGCACAATTTTTGGGGGGTAACTCACAAAAACATATATCCATTTGTTAGTACGGTGAAATGTTGCATATGCATACCTCCAAAATTGACGCTTTTTGGTTACTCATTATGCTTTTATGCCTAAATCATTCATTTTTATGCATTTTAACAAAGCTTTTGTAATCCTCTGCTTTCTCACCCACAATTCTTATTTTTCATTTTATATTTATAATTACTACAAAATAAGATAAAAGCTGTAGAACTCATTGTCTTTTAGTTTTTTAGAAAGATCATTAAATTTGTCTTTCCTCCTGCATGTTACATTTCTAGTAATTGGCTCCTGGTTCATAGATGCAGTTTCATTATGCAAAGCATTTTTATTTTCTTTTTCTTTTGTTGAAACCTAGAGCTCTCCTCATTTTGTGCTTTGAATTTGTTTGCATTCTTTACACTTCATATGGGCAAATTATATGTTTCCGTTGATTGTTCTTATTACCACATTGTCTAACAAAGTCAAAATAGGCTTTCAAATGTATAAAGAATGTTATAAAAAGGAATTTGATTGTATTACCATATTGCAAAAGTTTGTTGCATTTGGTATCATATGTTGTATTTACATGGTATTTCTCTCGGTAACTGATATATTTATTGCCCATCATCTAAAAACTGTAAATCAAGTTGCAAATAAGAAATCAAAAGCATTTGCTCAAAATCGGATTATTTTTCAAGGACAAATGCAGTAAAGACTGAAATACTGTTTATATCTTTTCTTGTAGCTCATAATGTACCTTTGACTGCAGCTTATCATGCCAATCTTCTTTTTGCAAATTATTTCCAAAGTTTGACACTGCTGGACAATAAGGATGTTGAAGATCTAAAACATCTGTATTTAGTGAACTATTTTGTGGTCTAAAAATGTTAACAATTAAATGCTTGAAACAAAGTCTTTGCAGCAACATCTGATGGCAGTAACAGAAATGTACACAGATCTCTCTTATGTGGAGGATTTACATTCTAAAAAGCTAGTAGATGTGAAAGCACCAAGGGGTAATCTATGGTAAAAACTAAAATTTGTTAGTCTAAGGAGAAGGTGAACTACTCCCTTGAGCAGTAATGATCCAAACTACCACTGATATCCCATTGTGGTTATTTATTTTGATTCTGAAAAATGTCTAGTTCAAAGTAAATTTGTAGGCACTTTGTGAACAGACAAGTTCTTAAATTAGTACACATAGTTGTTGCCTCTGGCAGCTAAAAGGGCCCTAATGAGGCTGGCATTAAGTCGAGCTAGACTTGAATGACAGACATTGGGAAGTCTAAACCAAACCAGTCAAGTCTATACCAAACTTCCTCGATCATAGTGGCTGGCAACCTACTCTCTCTCTCTGCAATGCATGAACAGATGTTTTCAACTGGTGAGAGGTTTAGAGAATGTGAGGAGATCAGGAGGCAGTGGTCAAACACCCTCTATATATCAAAGGTTCCCAAACTTTTTTGTCTCATAGACCCCTTGCCATGTTTTTCAGTTTCAGGTAGACCCCTGCTTACCTAATCTTAAATTTTTGCAAATTTATCAACTTAAAAGTCTTTTTGATAGTTCGTCCTACTACTTTAAAAAAAAAAATTTTCTAACAGTAATGAAGTGTGTAGTGTTTAAAACTTAATAAGTGCATTAAAATAAATTAAAATTAGAATCAAATTAATACATAAAATAACTGAACAACAAACAAATACTTTTAATGATAGGGATGAATCTAGTTCTCCAATATAAAAAATTTTCAACATTTAATATCAATCTAGCCAGGTTTAACCATTAATCTCCTCTGTTAATAAGAGCCCAGTTTTTTTTTTTTTTGAGATTAGCAAACTTAGTGAAACTACCTCTCACAAAGAAAAGCGATTAAAAACTTTCTCACAATATTCCATTATTTCCGACATATATAAGGTATGTCTTTTTAAAGCCAAAATTGCTGACATCCGTTTCTAAACTTTATTTTAAGATCTACGTTAGGACCTATTCTGATAAGTTCCTATTGTAATTTGACTTTTTTTTTTCAAAATGACTATATGAAATCATTGTCTACTCTGCTGTATTACTATAAAAAAAGCAATTTCAAATCTAGTCTCAAAATCTGAGTAAGGGCATTTAAATGTTGAACGTAGGTTAAAATGTCCTGACAGACTGTCTGAGACATTGAGAAAAAATTCGCGATGTCCAATATTATTCTTCTTTAGCTTAATTTTGGAAAGAAATGCTGAAATGATCCTTGTCTTAAGAAAATTCATGCTGTCACCTGGTAACCACAGATTAACCTCTCTAAATTTAGAAAATGTTAAATTGGTAAAATCTGGTTTCCACTAGTCAAATTTTTTTTAAAGATTACAGTCATGATCTGGTTTAATGAAAACCACTATCATAGACCCCCATTTATGTCTCATGGACCCCCAAATCATTTTTTTTTTGCTGGTGTGGACCCCTTGAAGATCGTTGTAGATCCCTGGGGGTCTATATAGACCACTTTGGGAGTCACCACCTTGGGAGTCTATATCAAGGTAGATCAGAACATGATAGACAATATATGGTCTTGTGTAGGCACATTGACTGGCCTTAAGATCTGAGAAAGGAAAGGCTGGTTGTTTAGATTACTAACCACGTGAACAAGAAGTATCCATGTCATGTACCTAATGGCTGCCTATATCATCACATTAAGTGCAGGGTTCATATGATGATATTAAATAAAAACTGGCCACATGCTTTCTCCTCTTTGGCTCCTGTTACAGACACGTCCATTGTAATGCAGCACGCAGAACCAAGACTTTTTAAAAAGACAACATGATGCCATTCCAGTATCCAGCTTTGTTATATACACACCATTGTTGCTGCACATCTCTGACTGCTGTGTTAAGAAAAGCCATGTAGACAGTCTGTTTTATTTCATACATTGTGATCCTATCCATGTATACACTTGTAATGTTTGAAGCAAGCCCACTCATGGTGTAGTTGTACAATCCTGTAGGGCTGACCCGACACTGTTTCTGTTCTTTCGAATATTAGTAAATTAAAATCCTACACATGGTTTTCAGTAAGAGCCCATCGCTTCCATGTTTGCAAAAAGTCATCGGATTCAGACCAATGCTAGTAGCAATATCACAGAAGGATAAACTGCTCTTTCAAAGGGCAACAATCTTGCTACTTCAAAATTCTAAGACAGACTAGTACCCATTTCTCTTACTTATACGAGGCGTAACATGGTTTTCTTGAAAACAACTGTAGACATTCAAATGTGATTACTCACTGAGAAACACATTGCATAACTCACACAGCATAAACAGGGTTTTTAAGGTACTGTTTTTCCCTCCTATGCCATTCAATTACACTTAAATGCTTGTCATGTGCATATCCCAGCATCTTCTTCCATTCATGTAAATTTGATATTTGTATCATCTCTCCTTCATGGTGTTACAATTTTAATATCCTGCAATATAATTAAGTTTTCATCAATAGTTTACATTTTTCTTAATATTTCATGTTTTTACTCAATTTAATTTTAGGTGATGATGGAAAGAAAGAAATTGAAAGCCCTGGAATACAAAAGGAATCTGAAAATATATACACATTGTGGTGTAGTGGCAGAGCATGTGTCGAAGGCATGCTAGTGGAACTAAAATTCTTAAAACGACAAGATTTGGTCAATGTAATGACTAATATGTTTCGACCAGCTTCAGATCAAATTGTGAGTTATTTTTTTAATACTTATTACAAATTTAATATTTATATTACTTCATTGATTCATTTTTTACTTTGTATTTTTTAATTTGCTGATATAATATTCTAAATATTTTTTAAATACTGCATTATATATACAATTATGTATTTTAAAATTTTGAGGCTTTTTTTCCAATTGTTATTTTAAGATTTTAGCTTATACTTAAATTGCTACCAAATATATATTTATGACTAATATCAATAAATTCCTGATCAGATTCTTTGGCAATTTTCTTTAGTATCAAAAGTCATAATGTGTATGTAAATAAATAATTAAATTATAATTTTTTGGAAATGTATTGCTGTATGTTTTTGTCATATTAAAATAAAAATTAAAGTCACTTATCTTAGTCGGTTGCTAAAAAAAATACTTTATTTTGTGTATGAGTATCGTTTAGTTACTATATTATGCAGAGACCATGAATAAAAGTAAAGAAATAAAAAAAGTAAAAACAAAAGGCTCTTTTGATACCAGAAATAGAGTGAATATAAAAAAATTTACTAGAGTTATAGCCATGAGTGGGATGTTTGGAAAAGGAGATGTACATTAATCTTGAATTCTTCACAAAATCAGCCGAACTAAGCTTTCTTTTTTATGTATACAAATAGTTAAAAATTAAAAGAATTGCGATATGAATGCATGTATATTTTAATATTAATTCCTTATAGTAAACTTTTTGGCTTACTTGAAGATAAGGACTCGATACATGTGATTAAAAATATATGCAGTAGTCTCAATAATTCAAAAGGAACAGAAATTCACCTTAGATTATCAAATTTATGTAAGAAAATTTAAATGTCAAAATTGGTCTACAATAAGGCTTGTACAGTGCTTTGAACTGATTAAGGAATGTGTCAACAAAAGAGAAACTGAAATTATGTAAAAAGATTGCTTGTTTGTAAAAACTTCTTCCAAGCCTTCCTTCTGTATGAAATATATATATTATGAGAAACTCCATCAGAACTCATCTGTATTTGATATTTAACATGATTAAAAATATTAATAATAATTAATAGAATCTCTTAAATGCCCTTCCATCTTTCTCCTCTGATTCTCTTTCAATATGTGTATCTGTTTTTATTAAATCGTATCATGTGAGTAGATGTGGGGTGAATATTCCATAGTATTAAAATTTTGGGCTAAAATGTATAATAGGGGGCCCCTTGAATTTGACCATGTTTATCTAAATGCCAGAATGAATTCGGCTTCATTACTCTCAAAACACCTATCTGTACATATAGGTAATATGGCGACTGATTCTGGTCACCAAAAGGCCCCCTATTCTACTCTTTGACTAAATTTTGAATAGAGCAATTTTTTTCCTTTGAAAAATAAGAAATGAACTTTCTTTTGAGCAAGTGGGGGGGAAAATAATCGCTTGGTAGAATGTTCAGTAAAATCTCTGCAAGAACACTTCTAATCACGTTTGTAAAACCTTTTATAAGGATTTATACATGTATTTGTTATTTTCCAAATTTTAATATAAATGAAATTAATATGCAAATAGGGCAAAAAAAAACAATAAAAACTCAACCATAAACCTATTTGAGTTAGCTGCTTAAAAAAATCTTTCTTATAAGATTATTGAACTTATTTATATTTATTTATTTTTTAGTGATGTAAGAGTGCAAATACAAAATTTTGCATTGTTTTTGTAGTATAATTTTTTTAAAAATATATAAGTAGTGTAATTTATTTAAAGGATTGGTTTTATTTTTAATTTTTTTTTACTTCACTTAATTGGTAAAGAAGAATTTGTTTTGTACTACCATGTTTGAACACAATTATTTTCTTTACTGTTTATTATGCTGTTTAAATGTATGCTTATATATTCCTTTCTAGCTTATAAAAGTAACTATGAATTCTGATGCAATGGATAACTTTGTTTTTTGCGTGGCAAATAAGAAAACTGCTGCACGTTTATTGAAAGAAATGAGTGATTTAGTAAGTTACTAGTTATTAAAATCTTTAGTAATTAAAGTTAGTACATGTGACTGTAAACTTAGTCTGAATTCTTATATTTATATTTAAAACATGAATTGGTTTGTGAAATTTTTTCGTATTCTAACTGTTATGTTTTATTTGAAATTAGAGTACTTACTGTCCAGAAAAAAAAAGTGTTGACCGTCTTGGTATACCTGATAATTTTGTCATGATGAGTGAATTAGGAGAAGCTGCAAATGCCATGTTAGATAGCAAGGTATTAATTACATGATTTTGTATAATTTTTACAGTATTAAATGGTAAATAATTTTGAAGTATGTTTTTTCTGAACATACTGAAAATTCTTATTTCATATGATCTTAACTTCCTTCATACAAATTATGTAATTAACATTTGAATAATTAATTATATTACTATGTAGCATAATGTAACTGCATTTATCAAAAATCTGAATAATTTCTGCTCTTTTAGTCACTTGTGATTTATATAAATATATATATATTTTTTGTAGTTAATTACAGTTCTTCAAAAATATTCCGAATGTATAGATTTCTTGCATTTTTCGGACCAGTTTTCTGGGCCTAAAATTCAGGAGTGAGTAGAATTTTTTTGTTTATATTTATAAATTTTGTATGTCTTTGTATAATATTTTTTAGTGTAGTATTTGAGTTGTAGAGAATTGTTAGTAATTAAAATTTAAATTAAGCTAATGTATTTTTTCCCATTGGATTTGATTATTTTTTAATTTAAAATTATAATTTTTAAATCGGGTGATTCAGCATGTCTTTGTTAATTTTTCTTTTATGTATATCACAAAATTATTTATTACTTTTCCTGAAAATCCTTAAAAGTAAATTGGGAAGAAATGAATAAAATGCATTAGCTCCATGTTATGAAAATAAATGTGTATGAAAGATTTTTTTTTCAAACTTATATAAATGTAACTGTGAATGAAATACTGTTAATTATTTTGAAGTAAGGAATAATTTTGAACTTTTAACATTTTCATAAGTTTTCTTCATTTTATTTACTTGTATTTTTTGCAAGTTCTCCCCTCTTCCTCCATACTATGCAAAAAGGAAAAAACATATCCCTTAATAAATATATAATATGATTAATGTATATATTATGTATATACATAACTATATTGAATATATATTTATGTAACATTATTAACCCTCAATTTGCCAATTAATGATCCACTGTAGATGTCAAATTTCTAATGATAAAATATCATTTCAGTGATGCTCAATTGACCAAGTTACCTGATACTAAGAAAATGTTACTATTTGGCTTTAACAGTAAGTTTTATAATTTAAAAGAATTTAATTATTAAAATTACCATTTTGTTTTTAGCATTCTAAATAATTACTTCAGATATCTGAAATTAGATCTTTGGAAAATGATCAATAAAACCATTCACTCTCATTGGATCCATATTTTTTAAATTATATAATTTATATTATTCATATACTGTTCAAATTTGTTTTCTATTTAACTAATATAATATAATATAACTTCTTTTTTAAAAATCTGTATTTTAAACAAAAATGGTAAAGTTTATATTTTTTATAAGTTGGTAATGGTTGCTATATCAAATTTTTTCCTATTTAAAAATAACTTTTCAAGTGTTATATTTTGAAGAAAATATTTATTTTTTAAGATATTGCTCTCTTTTAAAACATTTTATTCTGTTTCCATTCACAATATGCATAAAGTTGTTGAATCAAAGATTATATATGATTGGTAGAGGTTACACTACTCCCTATTCAAGCAACATAGTTGAGATACAAGGAGAAAAATAGTTGTTGATATCACATAAATACTTATATTGCTAAAAAATTCATGAATTCTTTTTACACAACATTTATAATTCTAAGTAAAAAATTAGTATACATCAATGAATGTTCATATAATCTAGATAACATGAGGCAAAAATAGTTTGTCCACTAGGTGTTGTTTTAAATTTTGAATCCTCTCTTTCCATTTTCATCTCCATTTAATGCAGAGTTTTTCTTTACTTCTTAAATTAGAATCATCTTTAACTAAGGCAAACAAATAAGCTTGTATTAATTAGTCAACTGAAACTTAGATATCCTTTCTTTTAATTTTTATTGTCTAATGGTCATTTCTGGCAATTATAGGAAAAGTTCTTCATAAGGGGATTCTAGAGATTTTTATGTAGTCTGCGACAAATATATTTGTGTGCACAAGAGAATCTAAATCCTTGTGGAAGAAAATATTTTCTGTTTTCTTTTACATTGTCTTTTAATTGTTTTTAATATTTGCATTTATTTTTGCAGTTTGCAAGTGAGGGTATCTAATTTTAATGTGTTTTTTGTTCTTGATCTTGTTATTTTTAGTTTAATAATAGTTTCAATTGGTATAACTTTCATCTTGCACATAAAACAATCACTGTATGTTAAACAATATTTATTCTCTTTTAAAAGTAGACATGGTTTGTTTATGTCGATATGAATTATAGAGCAAGAGCCCACGACTGCCAGACCTTTGTTATTTTATAAAACCTGAAAGTTTCTCTGTGGATGTCACCAACACAGGTAAGAACAATCAGCGAGTATGGGGTTTGGATTGGGGTTACTTGGGCAGGTAACAGGTAGTAAAGGTGTATAAAATGGTACCTCACTTTTCATAAAGTATAAAGCTCAATTTTTTTATATTTTCTTCAGAATAACATTAAAAATCACGCCACCCATTTCCGGACACTTAGTATGGTTGCAACCCCCTGCCACACAGACACCCTAAACTTTAAAAAAATTATAATATACTTTCATTGTATTATAAAAGCTGAATTTTATATATGTTACTTGGGGACCTAATGTTACCTCAATAGCCAGACAGTTTTAATGGTTTTTACATCTTACCCGACTCATTAAAAGTCTGCTGTAGCGAGTGCAAGGCAACAACTGTACAAGCAGATGTGAGTGAGATAGGGCGTTCAATCTATTGCGATCGCTTAAGAAATCCAATGAAAAAAATAGCTTTATTACATTCATAAGCATCTTATATTAAGTAAAAAAATATTATTTTATTATTACTAAGTACAAAAAAGGTATTATTACTTTAAAAAAAATATTTAATCATTTCTAAAATTTTCATCATTGTTTTCGATATTTTCATCTTTGTCACTACTACTCCAGTCCATTGCTGGATTGTCATCAACTTATTGTTGCTTGATTGTCATCATATCATTGCTTAATTTTCATCAATTTCTGATAAAAATTAAGCAAGGTAATACAATTATGAATAATTAAAAAATTAAGTACAATAATTTGGCATAATAATTACATACCTGATTGAGTTTTGAGTGAATCACTGACATAACTTGGTAGTTGATCCTCTTCAAACCATTTAAAGTAGTATTTATCATTTTCTAATACCCAGCCATTATAGTCTGCTTGATATGGCAACGGACTGGAGTAGTAGTGACGAAGATGAAAACATCGACGACAATGATGAAAATTTTAGAAATGATTAATTTTTTTTACATGTAATTATACTTTTTTTGTATTTAGTAATAATAAAATAATATTTTTACTTAATATAAGATTCTTATGAATGTAATAAAACTATTTTTTCATTGGATTTCTTAAACGATTGCAATAGACTAAACGCCCTATCTCACTCACATCCGCTTGAAAAGCTGTTGCCTTGCACTTGCTACAGCAGACTTTCAATGTGTCTGGCAAGATGTAAAAACCATTAAAACTGTCTGGCTATTGAGGTAACATTTTTTTATAGGTCCCCAAGTAACATATATTAAATTCAGCTTTTATACTATAACAAAAGTATATTGTTTTTTAAAGTTTAGGGGTGTCTGTGTGGCAGGAGGTTGCAACCATACTAAGTGTCCGGCAATGGGTGGCATGATTTTTAATGTTATTCCGAATAAAATATTAAAAAATTGAGCTTTGTACTTTATGGAAAGTGAGGTACCATTTTATACACCTTGACTACCTGTTACCTGTCCAAGTAACCCCAATCCAAACTCCATACTCGCTGATCATTCTTACCTGTGTTGGTGACATCCACAGAGAAACTTTCAGCTTTTATAAAATAACAAAGGTCTGGCCGTCTTGAGCTATTACACTATCTGGCTAAAAGTATCCGGACACTCCTTAAAAAAGTGGTTCTGGCGAGTGGTGCAATTTGATACGTAATTGAAAGCTGTAAAAGTGTTGGTAGTGGTTTGTCAGATTGTATTTATGCGTTTGTGAGGCAATGAGTAAGTCAAAGGAGCTTAGTGAGTTTGATCGTGGCAGTATAGTGGGATGCCACCTTTGTGGGAAATCAGTTCGCGAGATTGAGGACATTCTACAGAAGCCTAAATCCACTGTGAGTGATATAATTGTGAAGTGGAAACGTCGAGGCAGTGAAACGGCAGAAAAATGAACTGGTAGGCGGAAAATACTTGGTGAACGCAGTCGCAGAACTCTGAAAAGGGCAGTGAAACAAAATCGCAAGTCCTAGTTGGTGAAAATTTCTCAGGAGTGCCAAAGTTCATCAGGAATTAGTGTTAGCATCAGGACTGTCCATCGAGAGTTAAGAAACTTGGGATTCCATCGTCGTACAGCCGCTCACAAGCCAAACTCACTCCACAGATTGCAAAGCATCGATTGCAGTGGTGTAGAGCTCACTGTCATTGGACTGTGGACTTGTGGAAAACTGTTCTTTGGAGTGATGAATCTCACTTTACAGTCTGGCAGGCGGATGGACGTGTCTGGGTTTGGTGGATGCCCGGCAAAGGTTTCTTTAGTGACTGCATTGTGCCGACTGTTAAGTTTGGTGGTGGAAGCATAATGGTGTGGGGGTGTTTCTCGTGGTTTGGCCTGGTTCCGTTAGTTCCTGTGATTGAAAACATGAACTCTGAGATGTATGTTGACTTTCGGGACAATGCTGCACTCCCAACTCTAAGACAATATTTCGGGGAAGGCCCATTTCTCTTCCAGCAGGATAACTGCTCCATTCACTCATCGAGGCTTGCACAGACGTGGTTTGACGAAATGGGTATTCAAAAATTGGACTGGCCTTCTCAGAGCTCCGATCTAAATCCCATAGAACACCTTTGAGACGAATTAGAGCTCAGATTACGTAGCCAGCCAAATCGACCATCCTCACTGCAAGCACTCACTTCAGCTGTGATGGACGCCTGGAAGGCAATTCGTATGGTCACTTATCAAAATTGGTGGAAAGTCTTCCCAAAGTGTGCAGGCTGTCATCCATGCAAAGGGGACCAACATCATATTAATATGTGCTCAGGACGCTCCAAGTCCATACCACTGGGTGTGCGGATATTTTGGCCAGATAGTGTATGTTAAATCTTTCATCAAGTTCTTCAAAGGAGTTGGATTTGGAATATGTGCACCAAATAATTTATTTTTCTTTCAACTAATACAAGTTTTAGTTCATTCTCTTTTATCTTTATTAATATTCTTCCAAGTGAATCTTGATGTTACTTGTTTCACTGATAATTTGATGTTAGAATTGTTCAAGTCATGTACTTTAGCGAAAACATCTATTCGAAATGGTTGCGGTATGAACAGGTAAATATTTGGAGTTGAACAATTATACCAGAGTAGTTTAAATTCTAAATTTCTGTCACTACTTAGAGAATCTGCCCCCCCCCCTAATTGATTTGTTCATCTGCAATTTTGCTATAATAGTTATCCAAAATTGATTCAGTTCTAGACATCAAGTTTGCAACAGTGTCATCTTTCCCAGTTATGTATTTTATATTTGTTGAATATTTGAAAATATGCTGGAGATATCTTAATTATGTTGGTCATGCTTTTAACATTTTTCTATTTAAGAATACATATATTTGGTTTGTGATGTGTGAATATTGTAAATTCTTGTCCTTCTAGCATATGTTTAAATTGTTTGATTGAAAAAAAATACTCTCTAAAAGTTGCCGGTCATATGTACTATAAGCTTTTTGATTGTCACGTAACTTTTTTGAATAAAATGCTATTAGTAACTAATCTTCATCTTGCTTCTTTGCATCTTTTAAAGGACTTTGCTTCTTCTTCTGCCCATGGATTTTTTTCTTTTTTGATGACATTTTAATTATTCATTTGAGGGAGCTTGGATATTAGCTGCATCTTTTAAATATCTTCTATAAAAGTTAAATTTACTAGGTTTGTGTATAATTTCAGGAAGTTTATAATTTGTTTTAGATTTGTACTTTTTCTGAAAGGCTATGTGCTGCTTAGTATTATTAAATATCTCAAAAACTCTTATTTATTAACTCCCATTACCAGGTTCAATAGCATGATGTGTAGTCCATAGTGTTAAATTCTTTTAAAGACTTCTGTCAGGTTCATCTTATGCTGTTTCTCAATTTCTGAGGCCATTAGAAAGTCTTCTAAATACAGAAGTAAAATCTAGTCTAATGAAAACTTTATTAATGAATCTTTGAAAAGCGAAGGAAGCATTTTTCAAGCCAACACTCATTACTTTGTATTCAAAAAGTCCAAATTATATTGTTATTGCTGTTTATCTTCTGCTATTGGGATTTGGTTATAAATTTTAAGTAAATCAAGTTTAAAAACATCTTTTTGCCATTTATAATGTGATGGAAATCTTCTATTCTAGTTGAAGAGTAGTGATTTGGTACTGTGATTTCACTTAAGAAGCAATATTTCTGTGTAGTCTCAAAGTGTTGCCTGTTTTTTGTTACTCAATGAAGTGACCTTGCCCTTGGAAATTTTGATGGTCTTATATTATCGTTTTCAAGCATGGAGTTTATTACTTGTTTAGCTATTTCTAATCTTTTATGATTAAATTGTCTTGCTTTTGAATAAATTGGCTTGCCATTAGTATTAATATTCTTCTCAACATTGTACTTTGTTTTAGAAATTCCATCACATCAGGACTTTTTATAAACTCGATGTTGATATTTTTGCTAAATTCTTGTTTGAAAAGGAATTCTCCCAAACCATTTAGCATATATCATCTAGCAACAGTAGTTTTTATCCAGTTAAATCTATGGAAATATCGATTCTTGATGAGGCAAATAGATTTTTCAGTAAATGAATGAAAACCACTGACACCAGATTTCACAAGTTGCTTCTGGTTGAAAGAAAAACAAGAAGTTTCCTTGAAGTTTAAACTGCTTCATTACACCTAATTTTATATGCAGAGGGGTTAACAATGAATTGTTTGGCTCAACTAAATTGTTCAGAATTACATTAGCCTTTTGGGTTAAGATTTTTTTTTCTTTCTTTTCTGTTTTGACCCAGTGTTGAGTATTATTACAGCTGCCCCACTCACAAATGATGCATGGGAACTCTGTATATTTGCCTTGTTGATGAAGAAGCATAAAGGTAACTTTCAAATCACTGCAAATAATCAAACCGCGATTGGCATATTTTATTTTGTTGAGGACGAGAGTCAGGTTTTTGCAGTGTTTCTTTAAATGTACCAAATATACAACTGGTATGGATGTATATTGGCTTCTGAGATGAAGAACAGCCTTAAGTCTCCTTTTCAATGAATTTATAAACTGCCTCCATTTATTTTTATCATAGATAATATTAAATACTTCCTCATCAATCCAGGAATATCTGAACACTAGACCAGGTTCTCGTCTTCCTCAAAGTATATTTAACAAATTCTTTCTCTCAATTCCTGTACCAATAAAAAGAAGTTTCTTTCATCAATAAGTTTTTTTCTTTCAATCTGGAGGTCAACAATTCAACTGCCTCTTTAGAAAAGGCCCAGATCTCTAGTCAGATCATTAAGTTCAACCTGATTGAAGAACTGAGGTGAATTGGCTTCTGAGAGCTTATATTCGATATTGCAGCCTTGAGCTTGTGCTGAAACTACTGGTAAAGAAAGATTGCAACAGAAAACAGACTGGTATTCTGTATGTTTCCTGGGAGAATGAAAATAAGCTATGGTGGGAAGAAATCGAGCACCGAAAAATATTTTTGGTAAATATTCATAAAAATCCAAATAAAATTTAATTTTTCAAGAAAACTTGATGTGATAGAAAATTTTCATTATTATTTTTGCAACCACCAAAAATGCAAAAAGTTGAGCCATTACTTCCTTTTTTTTTTCCATCACAGGCCTGTGTTGTATCTGATTTGTAGATGTTACGAGTTAATGACATTGAAAATAAAATTTTCCCAATGTTTCTTCCTTCTGAATTTAAGTCAGTTAATCCATTTAAAAGTTAAAACATACTTAGTATAGCCATGATAATTCCATGGTTAAATTTGCTGTTTTATTTCTAGTCCCAGGCAAAGGAAAAACAACTCCAGAAATAATGGAAAATATGAGGCCTTTGCTACAATTAGTATTCTATTCTATAGAAAAAGTAAAGAGGTTCAAGTTAAGTAAGGAGGTAAACATTTCAACTCTAAACTAAAAAAACTTGTTCAAACTAACTTTATCAGTAAGCACCTTAAAGGAATTAATTGTAAGTTGGCATTCATTTTGATTGTAGGCAAAAACAAAAGCTGAAAAAAATCGACAGCGTGTTGAAGAAGTGTTTCTGAAAAATACTCATGCTCAAAGACAAGAAGCAGCCCAAGCCAGAAGGGAAGAAAAAAGACGAGCTGAAAAAGAAAAAATGATGAATGAAGAAGATCCAGATAAGCAACGGAAGTGGGAGGTATGTATTAGTTTTCCTTAAAATTAAATTTAAAAAATTGTTAATTCTTTTTTAAGATAATTTGTTCAATTTTTAACCTTAATTTAGTCAAATAAATGAATTTTTACTCATATCATACTTGTAAAATAATAATTCTTGTAGTTAGGACTAAATTAAATATTTTTTTCATTATTTTTGAAATTCTGATTTCTATTTGGGAGAATGGGATATTTTCTATTGTACAGTTTATTAAAATCCTCTTGTGAGGAGGAGGAAACTGTGTTATAATTTATGTATTGATACCAATAATACTCAAATATAAATGTCATTAATGCATTTTGAAAATGTTTCAAGTTATGAAACATTTTACAACAGTTTGAGAAACGCTGATTTAATGTGATTTTAAATTCATGTACTTCTGAAAAGTGGCACTAAGTTTTCATCACCCCTGTTAAATAGTTTTAGTAAACTGAAGCCACAAATTGTGACATACTGGATACGAAAACACACAGTCAGGCTAGAGATATATATACAACTTTAATTACATGAATATTTAAAACACCATCTTACTCTACAGACCACGTTCTCTCTCTCGCTTCCAGCCGAGACACTCGGAACCGGTCTCTTGCATGTCCTTTTGAGAGGTCTATCTCAGAATGGATTTCAAAGAAACCCTGTCCCCATTACAATATAAAGCAGTCACTATCAGTTTTTCGTCTCTGACGTCATCAACTGGTTTCATCTCTGAAGTAACTAGACTTTTGAAATAATGTTCGCTACAAGGTCTTAAAATCAGCAATACTCAACCTGCAGCCCGCGGGCCACATATGGCCCACTGACCTTTTCTGAGTGGCCCAGTCAGGGCCCATTGCACTAAGAATTTCAGTTATTTAGGAACAGTGTACTAAAAATTTAGTGGGAAATTCTATCAATCAAGCAATCGATTCTTTAAATTTTGTTATCAGTTTGCTTGTTTTGCTAGTAGAATATAAACAAGAAGCTTGTCATGGTTGAAAAGAAAATACCCCGTAACTCATTAAAAATGTATAGATGTAAATATTTTTTATGTGTGTGTGATGGAAAGGTTAATATAGTTTTAAATCAATAACGATTTTTATTATCTAGATTATTTTTGCTTTGTTCAATGTTACTTTGGTCTTATAATGTTTTTTCCCCCATTATGCTCATGTTGCAGCCCATGTGAAATACCTATCATTCATATGTGGCCTGGAAGGCAAAAGGGTTGAGTATCCCCATCTTAAGTCATACGACAATTGCCAAATAATTTGGAAAAATTTGGAAACGTTTAGCTTGTAGAAGGATTTATAGATGCATACTGAAAATTTTATGGAGGAAATTAGTAAAAAAATTTTCTTTGTTCATTTTTGGGGGGGGGTACTGCTGTTTGTGTACCTGTTCACTATTAATTGACTCGTCCAGTTGCTTTATCAAATGCTGTTCATAATACTGTTTAACACTATTGACAGTTTCAGATTTTTTTTTTTGTCTTATTCTAAAATGTATGTATAAAAATAATAACCCATGCATAAATATTTAGAAATTATTTATGTCTGTTCATTTTAACTTTGAAACAAACCTTTGGATGGAACTTGGCAATCTGAAAAACACATAATTGTTAATTTTAAGAATATTATAAGGCAACTTTGTCAACCATATATTTTCATAATCAACATTGCTTGACTTAATAATTAAACTTTATCAAGAAGACTTTATCATATGCAATATTGAATTAATTTTCTTTATTTAACACTAATGTTGCATATATAAAAATAATTTAAATATAAAGTTTATAATTATTTCTTTTTAATTTCTTACATACAGCAAAAAGAAACTATTTACCTAATATATTCCAGACAACATAAGAGTCTTGAGTGTTAAGGTCACATTATTATTATTATGGAAGAATCCCATTTGAAATAATATTTTCTTTTAATGATATCTCTAATTGTTAATTTATAGTTTTATTGTTACATTTTATATATGTTTGAAGATAATGGTACAAAATTTAAATTATAATTGTTGAAAATAATTTATAATTGCTATATTTGGAGAAAAATTAATATGTAAGACTAATTTCATTATTAAAAGAAAAATATAAATACAAGTATTTGACAATAGAATTTTCTTGTGCCTGAATAAAACAACTATTCATTTTACTTTTATCATTTAATTCTTCTTTTTCCTAAAAGATTGTTTTATTAAATTTAGAGGTTCCCCTCAATAAATTACAATAAAAGTGATTTTGGTTTCATTTGCTGTGAATAATTTTAAAAAATAAACTCAGTTTATTTGAGTGTTTGTATTAAAAATTTATTACACTTTTGTTTGAACTATTCTTTTAATGACATTTCTATCCCATCTCAATGTAGGAACGTGAACACCGTCGAGAATTGAAGAAGAGGGGACCTAAGATGAAGCAGTTAAAAGGGAAAGCTCTATAATTTATTTTTTTAACATACTATAAAATCATATTCTTATATCTCAATTCTAAGGAAATTAATGAGTTGGGGGAAATACTGTGTTTAGCTATGAAAACTGGAGTTCATATTTTGAAATACTTCTCAAACTTGATTCATAGCTACATTTCAACAACCATGAATTTTTATTAAACTAACTTTCATTTCCACCTATACTAATCTTTCTTTCTTCAGAACAGCAAAACTTTTTTTCCTCCCTAATATCTATTTCATTGAGTACTTCTCTACTATCTTGATTGTAGGAGCGCGAGCATCGACGTGAATTGAAGAGGAAAGCTCCTAAGATGAAGCAGTTGAAAGTGAAGACCTTATAATTTTTTAATTATTTTTGTTTGTCATATTTGTGCAATTTCATAAGGTGAAATTCTCTGTTTTGCAATGATGAAATCCCAAAGGATTTAATTTATTAAAAATTATTATTTATGAAAAGATATTATTTTTCACATTATGGATTGTTATTTGATACAATGTTATTTCATTTCATGTGTGTTTAGTTATATTTGTATTTTGAATTAAAAGATTTTTTTTAAATACTTGTATTTTTTCCTCTTCAAATCATGAACATGAAAGTAAAAAGTAATTCTTTGATTTACATATATTACTTCAAAGTATTAGATAAAAAAATATGAAAACCAATTGTAGTTTTCCTATTATTAATTTTTTTAAATGTTTCTCTTTCCTTTTTTTATATTCTTTAGAAGGTTGTAAATTTTTCATTTATTAATTTAGAGCAATAAATTCTATTTTACAAATTATATGTTAATAATTTAATTAATTTATCTGTAATTTTTTAATTTTCTCATGTGATAAATGTAATTTATAAAAAAAATTTCTTTAATCCTATACCAGTCTTAGGATTGGCTTCCATCAGTCTGCGACGTGCAACCCAAAACAATTCAGAAATACAATAAAAATTTGCAATAATTTTTAATAGTAATAGCTGCTGCTATGTTGCTGAGTATGGAACAAAAGACCAAGTAGTCTCCGCACATGTCTGTAGCATTGCATGAAGAGCAAGACAGAGTGTGTGTAAGGTGCCACCAAGTGCAAGTTTGCCAAGAGACTCTGCAAGTGGAGATAATTGGTAGTAGTAGCACAGTGTTTCCCAAACTTTTGACATGTGTACCCCTTCTATAGTTAAATAAAACTGAGTGCCCCTCTCCAAAAAATTGGATGTATTTTAATAACAATCAAAATATTTTTATAACATACAAAAAATAATAAGAAAAGAGAGATAAAATTATTCATAATAAAATATAAATAAAAGTTACATAATAAATAACATTTATTTGGATTAATGAGAAGGATGAAATTGTTTGTGCTGAGATGACGATGGTCATAATTTGGTTCCCTGGTTGTAAATTTTAATCTGAGATGCAATTCCATGTCCCATAGTCTGTTCCTTTTTTTTTTTTTTTTTTTTTTTTTGACTTAATTTCAACAAATGTTAAAAAAAGATACTTCACATAAGTATGAAGTTGGAAAATTGGCAAGATGTATTTCTGAACTTTTTCTGTTAAACTAGTGCAAAGCGTACTCCCACCAAATTCTTCCTGTACCCCTGGGGGCACACCTTCCACAATTTGGGAAACTCTGTAGTAGCAGATATGCAAGTGAAAACCATGAGTCCTGAAGATGAAGAAGGGTTCCATGTGAACATTGATGAGTTGGTATTAAGGGCTCAGAGAAATCTATTCTGAAGGAGAAACGTTAAAAATCTATCCTATATATATTTTTTTTCTTGACTTTCATTATATTAAAAGATAAACGTTAATATTAAATTGCAAAAATATCTTTATTTGCCGCTCATTAATCATACCTGAACTTATAAAGCAAAAGAATGAAATAAAGTGCCAAATTGGGCTTCTATTCTTTGCAGTCTTATGGAAATTCTTCAAAGTATTGTTTCATATATTACTATTAATTCATGTAACCTATAGTTATATTTTTGAGCCATTTTCACATAATTAAGAAGTTCTATTTTATATACAATTATATAAGTGAATTCTTATAGTAGCAGTGGTGAGAAAAAAATAATTTAGTGAAGTAACCTTTTTTCAAATTTTCCCCACTACAGTTTAGCAACCAGACTTGATTATTCCTTAGTAATACATTATAAAAAATAAAATACACAAACTAGTTTTTTTTTTAAATCCAATTTTTTAAACTTGTTAAAAAAATTTCATTGTAGTATATATTTTCATGTATACAAATAAATAAAATTGAAGTGTCTGTTTGTAATTTCAAATTAGCAGCTTTTTACTAAATGCATTTAAAAGCATATACAGTACTTATATCAAAAAATAAATTTTTAAAATTTTTGTCTATCTGTCTGTTTGTTCCGGCTAATCTCGGAAACTTCTGGTCCGATTTTAAAAATTCTTTCACCAATGGAAAGCTACATTATCAGCGAGTAACATAAGATATATTTTATCTCCATATTCCTATAGGAACGGGAACTATGCGGGTAAAACGTTGACGCGTTGCTTACTCCCCGCCAAGTTGGTGCAAAATTATGCATTTGCTCAATAATGGAAATTTTAATAAATATTTTCTCACATTTGTAACAAATAACTGAAACATAGTGTTATTTAGCATCTTTACAAAAAGCAATTTTTTAAATGGTTTTTTGTGGTTATTATTTACGTTACGTTTGTTAAATGTCAAACTCAAACTTTGAGAAATATCGCCAAGTTGGCTAAGAATTTCTCTATTCCGATAATCCCAGATATTTTAACGCAAATTTTCTCCCACTTTTTAAAGAGAGAAACGAAATAAAGTTTTAGCGAATTGCGCGCGCGTGATATTGAAAATTCTATGGTAATATTTACTGACAGTTTCATAAAAAATTTTGATTACTTAAGTAGTTTTGATTAGTTTGAATTTTTTTAACCTAATTATACAATATTCATATTTTGTACAAAATTTTTCACTTATACTGAACCTAAATATTTTACATGGAGGTATTACTTTGAAGATATACTATGGAGGCATCCATACAATGTCACTCGCCGAATAAAATTAGGGAGCTTTACGCAATACTTATTTCATCTTCGGTCTTTCTAATCCTCAAACCTTTTGGAATAAGTACAAAGACTACATGGCGGAAGATGTTTTGCGACGAAAAACAACCAAATATGCCTTTCAATGAACACATCTGCAAAGAAACGCAATAAAGGTTTTCAGAATGGTTAGGAAGAAGCTACATGATTTTGGAATGATTAGTCCTAGACGTGTCGACGGAAATGGCTTCGATAATGAAATTATTTGAGAATTAAACTACGATTTTCTAGCATTGCAACATAAAGTAACAGAATTTATCCCTCAATTAACTCCAGAGCAAAGTCACGTTTTCCAACAAGTGTTACGCAAAGTAGAATCCGGCAGTGGTGCACTTTTTTTCTCGACACCCTGGAGGAACCGGAAAAACGTTTTTGCTAAACTTATTACTAATGACCATCAGAAAATAGCAGTTTTTGTCTCTTCTTCTGGTATAGCCGCGACTTTACTGACCAACGGTCGTACTGCACATTCCGTTTTAAAATTATCGCTTAATCTTGCATCTGAAGATTCACTCATCTGAAATTTCAGAAAAAATAGCTCTGAAGGTAGGATGCTTCCACAATGTAAGCTTTTAGTGTGGAATGAAAGTACGATGTCTCACAAGAAAGCTATAGAAGCGTTAAATCGGACTCTTTAGAGTTTACGAGATAATACCGATATTATAGGAGGAATGGTAGCTTTATTATATATTAGCTGATATGAATTTTGAAAATCTCTCCCAGTAATCCAGAGGGGGTACACCGGCAGATGAAATCAGTCTTTAGTAAATCATCAAGCTTATGGGCAAAAGTTGAAAAATTCAGTCTGAAAACGAATATGAGAGTGTATCGTCATAATGACGCAGATTCGGAACATTGTGCAGGGACGCAATTGAAAATCGGTAATGCATGTTTGGACGCAAATGCTGGAGGTTATATTTTACTTTCAGAGAATTTTGTAATGTAGAAGAAAAAGATGTAAATCTTATTCCTCAAATTTACCCGGGCTTGCAAACAAAATTTAAATTGGGATCAGTGGTTGCGCGCAACATCAATATTGGCGCCTAACAATGACATTGTCCATAAAATCAACATTGAAAATTTAAACAACGTGCGGGGGAGGGGGGAAATGAAGAAATATTTATCAATGAATACAATCATGGATAAAGAACAAAGTACTTCATATCCCACGGAGTTCTTAAATTCACTTGAACTTTAGAGGGTACCCTAACATAAACTTTAATTAAAACTAAATGTACCAGTTATACTTGTGCAAAATCTCGATGCTCCTCGACTATGAAAAGGAACGAGGCTTTGGATCACAAAACTGATGCAGAATATACTTGGTGCCAATATTTTAACATATGTCATGAAAAGGGATAGTGTTATCATACCTCGAATTCCAAGTATCCCCACTGACCTACCGTTACAATTCAAACGAGTTCAACTTACTGTTGCTATTAAGAAAGCTAACATTTCAGGTAGCAGGAATGCATTTGGAAAAGCAATGTTTTCCCCATGGCCAACTATATGTAGCCTGATCGGTGTGTCCAATGCCCAAATCTTCACATATTTGCAACTGACGGAAGAACATAAAAAATGGTATACAGTAGCATCTTAGAATAATATTCTGTTTTGAGCTCTTTTAAAGATGAATTATATATTAAACGTAGATACTTTCGATTTTTAAAAATATTAATAGTTTAAGTTATTGAATTTTTTTCAGTTTTTTTAAACTAAGCTCAATTTCAGAATTTTTAAATTTTATTGGTTCCAGTCAAGCAATAAAAAAAGTTGCCATATTATATTATTTACTTTCTAATGATAATGATTACGACTTTGACAGTTAAAGACATCAACGCGAGTGGAGCCGCGGGTAAAAGCTAGTTTGTTATATAAATACCTAATCCCCCCCCCCCCAAAGAAATATGTATCAATATTTGAAAAACATAACATTTAAATTGTTTATATCAATAGCACAAAAATGCTTTATTTTAATAATGTTACACCTAGACCAAACATGCATTTTCTACTGGTCTCTTTCTTGTATGCCGAAAAACATATAGCAGGTATCTTGTTAGAATCTCAAAACTAGACCTTCTATGAGTGAGAAGGAAATGGCAGATTTTATTACAAATATGTCTCGTGTTGCCTTCTGTAAATAGTAATCCTTCAAACTAAAGTTTCTGAGTGCAGCACGAAAGTCGAGCAGTTGCACTCGCTCATTGTTCCTTGCTGTATTGGACAAATATTAATATTTATTGGTCATTGTTGTTTTTGGATCACATTGCTCATGCTTTTCTACTTATCTATCTCATTAAACCTTTTATATTTAGCTGTGTCATTAATGAAATACATCTTTACATTACATTAAGACTTCTTGTAACTTCCCTTCGAGACTGCCTATCTTTAAGTCTTCCAAAGATTCACCACCTTATTCCAAACATTGGTGATTACTCATTTTAGTTGTTTGCTTTTGAATTTCATTGAATGTTACCCCAGGAATCAATTTGAACTTAACTATAACACTGAAAACATTCAACTTTTAAATAATTTCCAAGTCCTGAAGTCAAAAATATCCTAATTCTCATAATCAAGATATTGAATTACCAAATACTAACCTTAAAAATTAAGGCCACCCATTAAAGCTCTTGGTATGAATCTTTACAAATTGCACAGTTAAAACTCTCCTTCTGAAACTTATTATTTTCATAATGCTTCTCATCAATTATGATACAAAAACTATAACTATTTATATATAAACTGTTGGATTTGTAGTAATTTCTTTTCTTAATACCACATTTAGAAGCCATACAAAAGTGACTAATGACACATCTTGTAATTTTGATATGCAACAAAGTAACAAAAGCAACACCTGAGTTTGTATTCTCTTCAAATTTCCACACCATGACGTGAGAGCTTTGAGTCTAAAAAGAAATTCATGTTCATCAGCCATATTATACAATAGTCCTTGGTGAATCGATATTGTGACGTGCATTTACAAGGACTACTGCGAGATCCATGATTTGGTTTTGAAACCAAACGCTGTGAGCTCATCTGTGCTAACATAATGACTATCTCCTCTTATTTGAATCGTCTTTGTATTTCCTAATACTACAATGAAGAGTCTATGAGCTGACACTCTCTCTTCGATTTTTTTTAATCCTTATCACTAATTAGAAGCTTTTTATAAAGTATTCTGTAGATGTGCGCTCCTAAAATGTTTGGATCGGTATCACCTCTTTGATAGTCTAGTAATTTCGGATAATTGATTCGATTTGCGAATATTTTGCTTTTGGATACCAAGGATTTTATAACGGTTAAATTTTCAAACCTAAATGAATTGAAATTTCAACATAATTTATTAAACTCATTCATTATTCCGAATACAAGATGAAAATGCTATCCCTGACTGGATAGGGACATAGATCCTGACTCGAGGATCATAGACATATGATGCTCGAAAAACACTGCAATTGAAATACCATATTTATTCGAATCTAAGCTGCACTTTTTTTCTAATGTTAATGCTACTGAAAATAGGGTGCGACTTAGAATCGAAGGTAGAAAAATTAGTTTGATGGGGGAAATTAAACATGATACGGTTAGAGATATTACAGGTTCGTGTATGTATTAAATGTTTAAATTTATTTATTAAATAATAGTTCTCATTTTATTTTTATTTTTTAATTTCACAATTTTTGTATTTTATTGATAAACTATTTTACACTACTCATTTTTTCACCAAAATGTTTTGAGGACTTGGGGTGCGGCTTACATTCTATATATACACTGGTGTCCAAAAGTTAAGCATAAATCGTAAAATGCAAAAAACATGGAGTAAATATTCGTAAAATTATTCCAAATTTCTTGCGGATATTAATTGGGTGAAGAAGAAACATTGGGTTTATGCAAAACTTTTCAGTCGACTAAGTCCTGCGTGAAACACCAGCGCATGTCGGAACGCGGAGAAACCGATTCACGCAGCATAGGCAGTTCAGACAAGTTTCGTGCAACTGCTGTGCGAAGGAACGTTGTTAACCATCAAACAAGGTGAATGATGGCACAAAGACGCCAATTGGACATGTTTACGAAAGGAAGAATCGTTGGAATGCTGGAATCCTCCCGATCACAAACCGAAGTGTCTCGAATTCTGAAAGTGGACCAGTCTGAGATCTCAAGACTGTGGCAGAGGTTTCAAAGAAAGGGAGATGTTACGCCAAGACCGATATCTGGTAATAAGTGCGCGACGTCAGAGGGCCAGTACTGCCAGAGCACTGGGTTCGGCGCTCACAGTCGCCACAGGAATACGAATTTCGAGACAAACTGTTTACAGGAGACTCAAGCATGCTAGCCTGTATGCCAGAAGCCAGCACGTTTGCGCATAAACGCGCTCATTTGAAACATCAACATTGGAGTGTGGAAAGTGGGCCAATGTAATGTTCAGTGACGAGTCCCGGTTTAGTCTGAGTAGTAAATCTCGGCGGGTAACGATATGGAGAGAACGTGGAACACGTTTTGAACCAAGAAACATAACGGAAAGACATCATTTTCCATCAAGGGGAGTAATGGTATGGATAGGCATCATGATGGACGGCCGCACAGTCCATTTCTTTGACATGGGTCTGTGACTGCTCAAAGATACAGAGACGAAGTTCTTGAGCCTTATGTTCGCTTGTTTCGAGGTGCTGTCGGTCCTGACTTCATATTCATGGATGATAATGCGCCATGTCACCGAGCGATGCTGATTGATGACTTCCTTGAAACGGAAAAAATCCAGCGCATGTCGTGGCCTACGAACTCCCCTAGTTTAAATCCTATCGAGCATGTATGGGATATGCTCGGGATACAAATTGCAGACCTTTCGCACCCACCAAGCTCCGTTACAGAACTGAAGAGAGCTCTCAAGAAGCTTGGAACGTTTGAGCCACAACTCATTCATCATCTCATAGCAAGTTGGTAAATCGCTGATGCAGTGTGCTGGCTGTCAGAGGTGACCACACGCCTTATTAAACTGCAGAATCAGTATTTTATTTAATGTTTTCTTTCATTTTTTCTTTAAAGTGTGGAATCCTGCTATGCTCAGTTTTCTTTCAAGCTGCTACTTTGGATAATAAAATTAATTATTATCATTCTTTTGATTTGCTTCCTTATTTTATAAACCATTTTACACTCGCATATCAACGTTTCCGACCATTCTGATTTACAGTTCCTTCTTTATTCACATAATTATCAATTATGCTTAACTTTTGGACACCAGTGTATATACATAAATACGGCAATTTCATAAAAAAACCATTACTATGCATTCGTAATTTGTTGTGGCTCAAAGTTTTCACGTTGGTAAGGTATGGATGTAACGAAATCAGTGCTGATTGAATCTTCATCCTCATCACTTGACCATTTTTTTTTAAGATAATGCGATCTGTCTCTTACATCTTTAATTTCTCTTGCTACTCTCTGTTGCAACATAAATTAATCCATAAATATTATGTTACTACTCTATCTTTGGTTCTTTGGTTAGAAAAATGAAAGTGTGCTAAGTTAAATGTTGTGTGTGTCCACCAAGTGTGTTAATCAGTAGTGTTTTTAGTTATTTATTAAAAATGCCCTCGTTTTACCGTCACGGGATAATAAATAAAAATTTCCGGATGAATTGCAAAATTGATTTTTTCTTTCAGATCAGAGCCATTATCTAGTTACATTATGCGTATTCATTTATTCCACTTTTCTGTGTCCTCAAAAAAGAAAAATATATATTTGTGCATGTTAATGATTATACATTTTTTAGCCCTTGTTTGTGCTATGGGTACATTGAATCACTTGGTAATAAAACTAAGCAGAAAATTGTTGACAAACACTTTAGAGCCTTGGGCGCAGAAGATCTACAGGCCCCTTTGGCACTGGCGGATCGACATTTATATAGCCATAATATCTGGTTAAGTCCAGCTTATCCGAGGCCCAAGCGCCCAATGATAAACCGGCACTGGCTGAGACAAAAATAAAAAAATTTGGCTTGATATGTAACAATGATATTAGGATATGGAATTTATGTAACATTAAATGTCTTTGTGAACAATATATCTCTAGAACAACTCATCTGCATTGCAACGTGGCTTTAGGAATGTTTGCCCATTATTGCTGGTGGATCCCGGGGTTTTCTCAAAAATACGTTCTCTTCTAGGAAAGAAACAGTTTCCTCTTTCTAGAAATGCTGCATTGACTTTTAATTCACTGAAAGATGATGTGGTAATGCTACCTTGGCAAACAATTGAAGATGACATACCATTTCGTGTGGAAACTAATTCATCAGATTTCGCAATTGGAGCTACCTTGAATCAAGCTGGACATCCTGCTGCCTTTTTCTCAAGAACCTTAAATACATCTTGAATTGAGACATTCATCTCCAGAAATAGAAGCATATTCCATTGTGGAATCACTTCGTCATTGGAGACACTTCTTGATGGGAAAGCATTTTGAAGTGATCACTGATCAACAAGCAGTCGCATTTGTATTCAATCAGCGATATGGTAGTAAAATTCAAATGAAAAGTTAATCCGTTTGGAGACTTGAACTTGCTAGTTTTAAGTTTGACATTATTTATCGTCCTGGAAGCAAAACGGGATTGCTGATACATTATCCCGTATAACTGGAGCTCTAACTCTTAGAGTCGACTTAAACAATATTCACAACTCTCTTGTCATCCTGGAGTGATGCAGCATTGGGTTCGTTGCAAAAACCTCCCTTT